>JARHVA010007812.1:457500-482500 GCA_037957365.1 Torreya grandis
CAGATGAAGGATTGAAAGAATTTTGGATTACAAGATTCCTTTTTACCTCTTCAAATGACCTGTAGAAAGTGAGATAGAAAGAAATAGGTGAGTAAGGGACTTTCCAAGGGAGATATAATACTAATTATATTATAATACACAATAAATTACACTTTATTCTTTATAAAAACTCATGCAAAATAAAAATCTCCTTTATTGATGTATGGTCTAAATACAATTTCTGCTTCAACGCCAAGATTAATGAAAAATGGCTTGAAAAATCCAATATATGTCTCAAAACCTAATTATATCCAATTTGGAAATGAAAAGGGATAAGGATTAGTATTGGTTGACTAACTCAAGACTAACTCTTTTTACAATGTTTAAATAAATCATCAAAAAAACTTCAAACTCCACAAATTATGCATGATCCTCAAAGTTTGCCATAGGAATAAGATGGTGAACCCATTTGACAAGTCAATTATTCTTTCATGAAATGATATGAAAAATCTTTAAATTAACGAGATCACCAAGAACAAATGTGGCACTTGACAATTAGTCAACTGAAGTAAGACTAGTCAATCCTAGAATAACACCTCCTTTTGCATGAAAATAGAACTTAAGAAGTGATAATAACATTAATATATATATGTAATATAAGATATGAAGCATGGAAATCCATTTGGAACTATTTGATGACCAATTCTAATGCCAAACTCAAACTTGACAAGTTAATCAATTAAGCCATTGAGACCAAAAAAGTCTAAAGGCTAATCTATTCTCTTTGACACCATTAAAACTACAATAAGAAGACATGAAACTTTAAAAAACTATTAATTAGACATGTAAAAAAAAATTCATCATCAAATATGTGATTTTGATGAGAAAACCTACCATTCAATCAACAAGGTTAACTAGGCCTATTTTGTTCCATTTTTCAATAGATTGGCCATTTTGATCAAGCTAGTAGTGACAATTATGTGATTATTTCTAACAAAATAAATATTTGAGGACTAATAACAAGTCTTAATCTTTAATCTCCATTGATTATATTCTATTGAACTATCTTATACTATGTTTTACATGTTTTTTTCACAAAAAACATGATTTTCCCTCATCTATACAGCTCTAAAATTTAAATTGGCATTTATGTAATCCTCTATAAGTTTACTTGACATTTTGAAAGGTTTCAAGTTGATCCATTATGATTTGATGGCAATAAAATCTATTTTTATCAAAATGTGTTTTTAGGGGTTTAGGAGGGTTTTAAAGATAAATCTTAAAACTAATGATTCATGAAGTACAAACCTCAAAATACTAAACCATTTCCATTAATACATATAAAACTAACCCCGCTTACATTCCTAAAAATATTGGGTGTCCATGCAAAAGATATGAAAATTTACCACGCAAATAAAATTTACCTATGGGGATTTGACTATATTATGGGTTGCCTACACTCTTAGAAATTATTCATAAATAATAGACCCTAAAATGATATAAATTGTTAATTAATTCTAAATACATATGGGTAATAAAAACATACTAATATCATTTGGCCAAACTCCACACATGGTGAACAATATGAGCATCTGAACAGGGGGTTTGGAAGGGTGCCTAAAACTACAAAAAGTGAAAATTTTCACCAAAATAAAAATAGTTCCATCTTAAATTCAAAAATCCTGAAAAAATAATTATGGGACCTTTACCATGTTATCAAAATTCTTTGAAATCATATTTTTCTCAAAAAGTCCAAAAATACCTTTTTGGCCTATGTGCCTATTTGCTTGGAAAAACTAGTATGAGCATGGTTTGCATAAAATTTGGAGTTTTTACACTCTTTAAAGGTATTATTATGATTTAAAAACATAATACCATGCTTTTAAATCTTTTAATAAGGCTTATAAGCTTCTAAAACACTTCAAAATGATGTTTGCTCTAATGGTGACCTCCAACGGATAGGCTGAGGTCTAATACAAAAAAAGAGTATCTTCACTCATCCAATGGACATAATTTTTTTTAATAATGTTATATAACTAATAATCACCTTGTGTACCAAATTTCAAGTCCTGATTCCACTTGTAGCTCCTAGAATCCTCAATTTTCCCTTAAAAAGGACCCTTGTGCATGGACTATCTACATGTTTGACTGTGTTCTCATGCTTTTAAGGTTATTTAAACATGTATAAAGGTTTTAAAGTTCAAAATAATATTAATTTATCATAATATTCATTTCAAGAAGCTTCTAAACAACCTCCACCCCTCTTTCAAGCATGTCTTGACCATCAAACAAGGCAATCTAGGCCTCTCTTGGAAAATTTTGTCTAATGTCTTGCAAGTAAAAGCCTCATTGAAGTGTATTATTTCAATTAAATTATTGAATAATTCATATGTTATTAAAACTATATATTTACTTCATTTATCCCTTTAAACATACTTTAACATAAGACCCATCATGGCCATTAGGCTTGAAACTTGCTTGTATAAAAATGTAGATCTATATTGGAGATGTAGACTATAGAAATAGATATTAGAGTAAATTTACATGGTTTTAAAAAAAATTACTCTCATTAAATTACTATTTTAAAAAAAACCTTGCCATCAAATTCCATGTTCTCAACCTTCTCCTTAGCCCTAGTCATGCCTATGCTCTTAAGGATATAGGCATAATTCTTTATAGCTACTTGACTATGGATGACATTTAAAATATTAAATATTATAATCCTTTGAAAACTTGGATTTATATTTGAAACCAATTTATTCATCTTGATAGAATTCATTCATCAAAACACAAAACTCTCCACTTTATCCTAGACCTTATATTAGATACTTGACTGTGGGTCTCTTTTATATGTTTATACAGACATTAGCTATATATGGTCACAAGGAAGAATAACTTTGTAAACATAACCATTTAAGATAATTTTTATTTGTAAAAATAATTTCACATTTATGGAATCATCTTGGAGTGGTCTTTATGTCCTTATATTTCCCAGCTCAAAAACACCTACTTGATTATAGGCAAGCAATCATGAACTGACTATAGGGTTCATTTTGGTGGTTGTAGGTTGAATTGTATATCTCTTAAGCACCTTAAGGTGGCATCTTCCTTGTAAAATATGTTATCCTCATGATAATTTCAAACTTAAGGTTTGATGTTTCTTTTCTAAAAATCCTCCGTGGATAATATATGATGTATTAAGACTACCAAAAGTGAAGCCTCATGCTTAGTAAGAGCCTATAGGTGATGATATTGAGATTTCAAGGCAGTGTATATTAATACCCTTTTGCCTTTATCTTGATATTTATTATTTCAATTCCATTATGATCAAGATATTTGCTTTGGCCTATATCCTCCTTGAGCCTTAAAGTAAAACAACTGCTAACAAGTTGTTATAGGTGCAAATGGTCAAAAGAGGTTGTATGGATTTATTGAACTATAGATTGAATTTTGTACATATGAACCCCATATATATTATTAATCTAATCCTTTTGAGGATACTACTCACATAACTTATTCATAGTCAACTAAACATTAGCCAACATAGTCTTGAAGCACTAAAAAGCTTATATCAATACTTAACTATAGGTTTTGGCTTGAGAATAGGCCTATAGAATTAGGTCATGGTGACTGTATTTCACTTGTAAGTATCTATATTTTACCTCCATGATGTCAAAATATAAAAATATATTACCATTCTCTATATCTCCATTTAAGTACAAACCTATGACCATCCTCATGAAACACAAACTCCTAAACCATCATCTTATTCCAAGTAGACTTCCACATACATTACTTAACTGCATACTATGGTGATTCATCCTTGTAGGGATAGTGAAAAAGTGCAAGAATGATACTAGGAGGTGTGACTAGGGTCTCTATTTTCATATACTATCTTTCTACCCATAATATCATCTTTTTAACCATGAACCATGAGATCTTTAAAACCTTTTTGAACTCTAGATAACTAAGGGTTGATTTTATATGTGGTTGTAGGTGTCAATACTTGAAACAATGGTATGCCTTTTTTTTCTTGTTTATTCATGAAGTTACCTCCCTAAATGCATAATAATTATTACCAATCAAAATTGACCTCCTATATAAGTTCAAGATTATTCATATTGCCATAAGGCCTCCTACCATGCACAGGTTTGTAGGTCACCGTCATAGTAGATGTAGGTGGTCATTTGCATCTTTTGATTCTCATTATCCCCATAATATATCTTATGATTGGTCCTTATATTTCTTTATCTCACTAGGTTTCCAATTCTAAGACTTATAGTGACCAACCAGTCCTTTGCCTTCAAAAGGTCCACTTTACCTAACTATAGACCCTCCTTGGCTATAACTAAGACCTATAGGTGTTCTTTTAGGGATGGTAGGTTTACCTTTTTTAAGCATATCATTGTCTATGTTCATTAATGGAGATTTAATAAGATTAAAACTTCAAACCATCCATGAATGTCTATAAGTCATTTACTTTAATATGATATTGACCTCTTAAGCAAGATCTATAAGCCTTCCTTAACTAAAGGCATGTAGTAAATTGACATGGTATAGATAATGCCAATGTGGAGACCTTCCTGAAGGACAAAACATGATTTGAGCCCTATTATTATCCTTCACTAATCTTGATGAAGACAATTATATAGAGACCAAAGGAGAGATCATCAAGGACACTCTTTGCCAAATCACCCTATAATTAAAACACAACTATATTTCCCTTTATCTATAGGTGATCTTCATGAATGTGATTGATTTTCAAGGTCTAAACATAAATTTCCTACCCTATAATAACTTTATCCTATATCCCCCTCATGAAAATAAGTGATTATTGTCACTAAAACCTGATGGAGACCATCCTTACCATGACCATCACATATCATCCTTTTGACCATACTTTTGACTCTATAACCTTGTTGCAGGACTCTTCATGACTACATTTGACTTTGGTGCTTTGATTGGACCATATGTTATTTTTCATGCTTGTGGTGGCTATACTATCCCTTGGATCTTTCTAACCATGAAACTATGGAAAAATGTGGGTGGAGGGGTGAAATATGTGAAAGATGATGAAAACACAAGAGTGGAGATGGAAAAGAAGTGAAAACATAGTGCAAAAGGTAGACTATGGTAGTGGTATAGGGTGAGTGAGGTGGAGGTGAGAAACAAGCACTTGGAGACATTCCAAGCCCATGAAAATAAGTCAAACACAAAAAAGAGATCATTATGATCACTTCATATGGATTTTAAGGCCATTAGAAGAGGGGAGAAGACGAAAATTGAAACATAATTTTTTGTAAAAACCTCAAAATCTGTAAAGAAACCTTAACATATGCTAAATTAGCTTCTTGAGACATTTTTAAAACATGGAGATGGGATTTCTTAGCCATGATACCTGAATAATCTCTAAGAATTATATAAAAATTGACAATTTAAGGTTGCCTTCTTCTTCTTAGACCATACAATTCACCCTTGCAAGCATGCCAAATGTAGATTTGGAATGGATGAGTTGTGACCTTTTCTTGACCTTTAATTGGATTAAGAAAACCTGAAGGATACTATGAAAAAGTAGATCAAGTCCTTAATATTTTGGAACAAGTTGAATTTCTCTGAAGCTCTACCCAGGTGAGGAGAAATTGGAGAAAATCAATTGCTTTCCTAGATGCAAGGTAATAGAATTTGATTTGAATTCAAATAAATGGTTCATGAGAATGGATAATACAATTTAGGTGAAACTTAGACCATTAAAAATTCCTCTAAGTCTAGTTTCTTCACCCCAAATATGAGAACTGTTCCTCTCTTTAGTAGTTTGTACCACTAGAAAACCTATAGGTAGGTTTATTTGTGCCAACTAGGGAAATAACAAAAGAGGACTGGTTTAGGGTCTATATGGCCATGAAATGCCATGAAACTACTTATGAATCTTGGTAATGGCCTATAGATGACTTTTTCTACCTTGGATTGTATGGAATCCATACTCCTCTTACCAAATGAAGGAAATAAGCTTATTTTTCCCCTTTAAAAGCCAAAACAAGTCTTCCACCACCAAGTTTAGAAGATTTAAGAAGACTTTCGTGGAAATAAAGAAATATTAGACATTTTTAAACCTTTTCATTTTTTTAAATTGCCAATTTGGCATGTGTGAGCTATTTTAGGGCCTTTTGGTTTAGAAAACATATCAAATGACCTTTTTAAAGTTTGAAAACTTATACTTATGATATTTTTATGATTTTAAACATATTCAAAGATATTTTGAGATAATTAAATGACTTTTGAAACCATTTTTGGTGCTTTTCCTCCCATTTTTTGACATTTTTTACCAAAAATTATGTTTTTAGACCATAATTTACTGATTTGACTAGCCACAAAGGGTGAAGGACTAGATTTTGGAAAGTTTCAAATGATAAGGATAATAATTTGACCTTGACAGGATAAATTACTAATAGTACCATTGATTTTAAGAATCCCTAAGCTAATTTTTTCTATAGAATGTGATACTATTCCTCATGATAGAACACCATGAGAACTTTGTAGGAATATGCATAAGGACCGACTCCTGATCCAATAAATAATTGAAAATAATGCACCAATGATAAAAACAATGATGACAATGTTGATGTATGCATATGGTTAGACTCAATAATAATTCACAATGAATCACGCAATGAACATATAAAGACTTAATCAAGGCACAATACTGAAAGCAAATAAATAAGAAAGTAAACAAACAAACAACAAACAAATAAAAATTGAAAAATCCTGAAAGTAAATGCAATAGAAAGCATCCTAAAAATGTATTTATCATAGTAGGGTAGATCATGGATGACAAAATAGGCTTAAATAGGACAAATGTTTTTGTCTTTTAATATTTTATGAATGTTTTTGGAATTTTCTAAGCATTTTAACCCAATTGAGAATTACAAGATACTAAATTGTCCAATCATAAAATGGCAAGAGTATTGGCTTATGTTAATCATAAAATGATGAGAGCATATGGAAAATAGGTACTAAACTAACCTCAACATAAATCAAGCATGACCTAGATAGTCTTAATAGGACCTCAATTCATAGTAGTTCCACCTACACAAAAGGCAAGGATAGTTGACTAGGTTACAACAAGTTCTCAAATTGAGGAAAATGAGAATAATAATGCCAAGGTGATGCAAAAATACGTGATAAAAGGTGTTGTTCCTAATTTCCCCATAGTTAGTTATAATTAATAAATAATGGCATAGATTTATGTTACTAATTTTCCCATAGGTAGTTATAATTAGCAACACAAGTTGGGATACTGATTTTCCCATAGGTAGTTATAATCCATGGCACTAATCAAACATGAATGAAAGATGACTTGATAGATCGACTGTCACATTAATTTCATAAACTATAATTTAAACATGGAATTTTACAAACTACTAAAATTGGATTAGAACCCCATCATAGAAGGTGTGGGAAGAACCAAAGGAGCCAAGATCAAAAGGGGTTGGGTAGGATGGCTAAAAATAGGATTTGGTCTAAATATGGATGGCATGGTAAAATTACATAGGGTATGGTATAGTTTAGGATGATGATGGTATGAATATCTGATAAAATAGTAATAGGGTTGTCCCCAAGTGTTAAGGTAAATGGTAGGGTATGGAATAAAGGCAAATCAAATGGCAAATGAAAATGCCAAGGTAAATGTTTTTGGCCAAGGTAAATGGTATGGTTTGTGTCATGGTAAATTCTTTTGTTTTTCTTGATGATGTGGGTATGCACATCTTGATTAGCATATGATACAACCAAAATAGTCAATCATGTAAATTGCTGGCCCACACCTCTTCTGAATAACTTCTTTATCCAGAACCTACTGTAGATTTAGATGCCAAGAATGTTATTATGATCTTTGTTGGTTGTTGATTTTATTTCCTTTAAATGTTGAGACAAGGTATATTTATAGCCTCTACGAAGGGAAGTACATCTAGGGAATGTAAATATGGATAAATATTGGATGATAGGTTTGATTTGGAAATGTAATGGTGGATGATAATGAAATGTATAATGGTTAGGAAACAAATGAAGATCAAAGTTTTTAGGCACACACAATATTATTGATTCTGAATTCGACATAACATCGACTATGGTGGGGTTGAAGAATTTTGAATATGCTCTTGATATGACCATATTTTTATATTGTTTGGGAATAAGAGTAGCTTCTATTTGATTATGTTGTACATTAGAAGCTATACTAATTTGATATTTGATATTGTCTTCATCAAGAAATGGACTATTGTGCTCAACTATTGGTGCCTCAAAAAGGTTTTCACCAATGAAGTTGTCTTGATTATCCCATAACACCTCTAAGAGAGTTTTATTAAGGAACATTGAATTTTGACTTTGATTGTCTTTTAGCACCTCCAAAAATATTTCACTAGAATATGTTAATTTTGAACTTTGAGTCCCTTATCACATTTGAAAAGGTCTCACTAGGAGATTATTATTTTACATGAATTTAGTCTTGGCCTCCTTGATTTTATTCAATTGATATGTTGCCATGGATGCATTTAATAAGGTATGATTATGTCAGTCCTAATTGACACTTGTGAAAGATGGAATTTCCCACCAATCATGCCATTTATGATCATATAAATTTTCTAATAGAGAGGAGGTTATATCAAGTGTTAGTTTAAAAAAAATGAAAATAGACTAACATGCTAACATCTCTAAGCCTAGATCTTAGGGGGAGCATATTTGTATAGGATATTATTCTTATTTTGCATGAATTTGGTCTTGGCCTTCCTGATGTTCTTAAATTGATATGTTGCCATGGATGTAGTTTAACAAGGTATGATTCTGTCGATCCCAATAAACACTTGTGAAAGATAGAATTTCCCACCGGTCATGCCATTTGTGATAGTAGGAATTTGACAATAGAGAAGAGCTTATATAAAGTGTTAGTTTCAAAAAAAAAATTAAATCAACACACTAACATGATAACATCTCTAATCCTAGATCTTAGGGGGATCATAGTGAACAAAATACATATGAAAGCACAAGTAAAATGCAAATAATGATAAATCCATTACCTTCCTTGAGAGCTCCAAGTGATTTATTCATGGATTGCTTGGATTGTGCTCAAAAAGTCTTTAGTAATGGAGTTTGGATATCTCTTCTCTCCTTGGAACTATGGTGGGCTTATCGTATGACTTATTTCATGTGATGGCTTGATGGATTGGCTTATGATTTTGGCATTATAACACTATTGCTTTCAATCTTGCTATAAAACCTACATTATAATTTTACTCTATCCAAGCTCTCTAAATGAAGAGTCAAATGCTTTTATTTATAGGTTTATGAACTAACCCCAACTCAAGGTGAGTTAGAGTGTAGTTTAAATATGGAATGGGTTCAAACCTAACTTAAATGAGTAAATTAACCCCAATAGAGTTAAAAGGTGTCAAAACATCATTATTTTAAATGAATAGGCATGGGTGAGATATTTTGAAAGGCTTTAAAACTCACAAAAGGTAATTATGAAAAGATAGGATATTTGCATTTTTGAATTTCCTTTTTTAATAATTCATTAATTACACATGGATAATTCAGCTAAGCATTTAATTTTTTTTAGCATTTTAAGTAATTCTAATTAGGATTTTTATTTTTTTCAATATTTGATTTTATGTGTACACTTGCACAACTTAATAGGTCTATAGGCCAAATTGCATGTTATGATGTATCATGATGCCTATAAATGAATCTATGAGAGGTTTTTATTACTTATGGTAGGATACTCCAATTAAGGATGTCTAAATCAGATTCTAAGCTTTGACTAATGATTCAAAAGTAAACTTGGGATGTTTAGTGATTATTAGGCTTAATTTTTAATGGTTGGTAAGAATCAGTCTAAATTATAGCATGAAGCCATTGGTGGTCAGTTTTAGGTGTCTACACTATTTATCTCTTTCACTAAATTTATTTTGGTTAAGTTTGAGATTGATGTATGGGTTTGGAATGATGGCGTATGTATTATTTTGAAGAAAATAATACCTAAATTTCTTCACTATTTGATCATGGCTTATATTTTCTTATCTATCATTAAATATTTTAGTTGTGTCTTTCAAATTAGTACTCATGAAGGCAATTTGGTGTTCACTACCATCTACCTTTTATGTAAGTATTGATGTTATAGTGTGCTATGAAGCAAATGAATATAGAAATAAATATTTACTAAATTCAAGGATAATCATAATTGGGGCTTGAATGATAGTAGTGTTATTATCCTAAAATTATTTCTTGGCTTTAATGTCCATTCTATCTTAGCATCCTTCTTTTGTGTGACGTTCAATGTCTTGACAATATTTACAAATCTAGAAATGAACATTTATATAAAAATTATCTTGATAAAGAAATAATTTAATTATTTTTTGTTGATATGGGGTGTTATATTTGAAATTGCATAGATTCATTCTAGATTAATGGAAATTTTATCTATGGTAATTATGTGGCCTAGTATTTTTCACTCTATAACTCAGAACATGCTCTTCTTTGTATTTAATGACACTCCATATCTCCTACACCTATCAAACACTTTATATAAGTGGGTCACATGATCATATCTATTTTTTTAAAACATAGTAATATCATCCATGTAGATGATGATGCATTTTATAACAAGTCCTTGAAAGATGAATTCCATGGTACATTGTAAAGTTTATCCTATATTAATTAGGCCAAAAGGCATCCTTTTATATGCAAAATTTACCCACTTGGTGGTAAATTTTGTCTTTATTATATCCTTTGCTTCTACCAAAACTTTATTTTAGCCTCAAAATCCATCCAAAAAGGACATCATTTTAGACCCACTAACCATCTATACTACTTCATCTAATGAAGGAAAAGATAAATTTCCTTATCTAATGGTCTATTCAAGTTCTTGAAATCAATGCATGGTCTGATTTCACCATTATTATTTCTAAATAGTAATAGGTTGGAAACCTAATTATAATGTGTTATTGGGAATAAACTCTTAGTGTCCAATAAATTCTAAATGTTTCTCTAAATGATGAGCTCTAGAATTTGATTCACTAACCTTTGGCCCACCTGAAGGGCTTAATTCCTTGATTTATAGTAATGGCATGTGTGATTACTCTAGGATAAAATATTTTAAGGTATATATAGGTACAAGAAATCACATTTTTGTATTATATTAAAAGTTATTTTAATGTTTACTTCTCAAGTTTAAAGCAACCTAGTCCAAATTTTACACATTAAGGATGTTCATTAGTTCCCAAGTTCACTTTGACAAAATCAAATTCACTTGAGTTGAAATTCCTATTATTTTCAACCTATAGATACATGTTAAAAAATCACTCTAATGATACCATTCCAATATGTTTTTAATTTTATTTGAGCTATAAGTTACAATCATCTCCTAGGTCTTTTTATGTTCATATGCTCAAAATGTGTTTCATCTAATATTTAAGCTTTAAAGGCTCTAGAATTGTTTAAAGATTATATGATATTTTGATCATCATCAAACACATAAAATTTCTCCACATTATCTATGAATTAGTGGAAATAAAATAAATCCATTGTGAACTTATAAATTTTAGATTCTTTGAGTGGTGCTAAGTTGGTTTCTAAAGTGATAGTGAATCTATTGTCTAATTTTATTCTCTTGGAATAACTTTAATGTTAAATTCATCAAAGGAATCAATTGGATCCCAAGCTCTATTTTTTATAATTTTTAAATTAGGAAAGTTTTCATTGATATTTTCTTCTGATCTAGGTGATAACTAACTTAAAATCACCAAATATCCATAACTTCTTGATGTTGTGTTCTAGTGAAAATTGTAAGCCCAAAATCAAAGCTTCATACTTAGCTCAATTATTGGTGAAATGGAATTTAAACCTATATTCAACTAGATATTATTTCTCATCTAGTTCAAGTAAATCTATGCCAACACAAGAACCTTACTTAGATCTAACACCATCAAAGAGTAGAGTCCATAATTGTGAAAGACTTTCAAATTCTTGCTTATGAGATTCATGATTTGTAGCAAATGTATAAACACTAACATATGAGAATGTAATGTTGACCTTCTCATTTTTGTAATTATATTATGTAATTATGCACTTCATATTTGGTTCTCACTCCACTTGAATCATATTGGATACTCCTTTCCAAAGTAACCACATATATAAAAAAATTATTACCATGTACCCATTTAACATGTTTGGCTAATCATGACTGAGTAGTAAGACATAAAACTAAGGTATGTCAAATACCAGAATGTTTATGTACTCTCATACACATGGCTCATAATTAAGTTTCATGTGGACATTTAACAACTTCCTAACACATTGTACTAAGGACTTATCCAATTGTAAGGCTACTCTCTTAGATTTATCTACGGTCAAACCTATTTTATTGAATATAGTTGTGGGCATCACATTGGTTGGCACACATGATTCACCCAAAAAAATATGTACATTCTTTCCAAACATTCTGGTAGTTATTATAAAAGGTACTAATTTAGGCTTGTCTTTATAAATGACCATGTTGGTATGAGTGACCTTTGACTTGTCAAATTATATACCACTATTTTATGTTTATCTAGGGTCAAGCCTATTTTATTTCATATATGCTAAAGCATCACATTGGCTAAAGAATTTGAGTAAACTAAAAAATTATGAACATTATTTCCAAATATTATGTCAATTAGTATAAAAGGTAGTACTTTAGGCTTGTCTTTGTAAACAACACATTGGTATGAGTAGCCTTTGATTTGTTAGTGAATGAACTCTCAATCAAAGCCTTGAGAAACCATTTTATTTATTCAGTAATCTTAGATAGTTCATTAATATTTATGTTTTATATAGTCTTCTTCATATCTTTGACTATATTAAATACACCTTTGCTTTATGGATTTGTATCGTATTGTTGATCACTTCCTTTTAGAGAAGGTAGATTATTGTTCACCTTAGGATCCAAAAGAGTGGTATAACTATAATTTGGGGGAATCAAAGTAGTAGTAGGTGTATGCACTTAAATTTTATCACTTTGTTTATTATCACTAATATTATAATTAGTCAGCAACTAACATCACTAATTTCATTTAATAATCACTAATCACACCCAACTTCATCTAATTCATCATTACTAATCTCTTCTAATAATTTTTATAACATTATCTCATCATGATAACCTTATTCCTACCCCAAAAGTTAATTAATCCTTATTATAATATGTCATTTATCATTTAATCTTATATTAACCTCACTTATCTATTATATTGTAATTTAAAACTCCAATCCCACCTACCCTAGCCTATTACTAGGATCGCCTACATCCATAGTCCTTAATCACCCTTATAATCAACTCATATAGCCACCTACTAATCTTGCTTAGCTCCTAATGTATTTTATAATTATCTAATTCTATAATATTCCTCTATTCTCTCTAATTTATCTAAAAACATCTAAATCTAGAGGCTTCCAAGTAATTTTTAATTCTCCTACCTATATTTAAATTAGCCATCCCTCAATGATAATTTAATTAGGAAATATATGATCCTCTCATTCCAATATTATCAACTAATCCATAAATAAATCACTAGTCTAGTAATCAAAATATTTTAGTGCTAATCACATGTCCAAGAAAATCTGAGTTTACAATCAAGCAAATAATTAATCATTGAATCTTTCTTTTGTTGGATCTTGAATTGGATCATTTAGATAAAGGATTGTGATGTAGGTATGAATTTTTCATTTTTTTTGTGAACCATGATGCTTTTGGATCTAAATTTAAATAGTGTATTTCTATTTTGATTAGATTAACCATAGCCAAATTCTATTGCTCAAAATCTTGATCTCACACATATTGACCATAGTGGGAATTCTCCTCTTGAGCTGGCATTTTTTACTTTGAGTGTGTTTTCTTAAGGTTTTAGGTTAGATTGAAGAATATTGGTGGCTCAACATTAAAAATTTCCTATTTAAAGCTATATCCAAGGTCTGGTTCTTATAGCCATGTATATAATATATAAATAGGTTTTTATTTTTTATTCTCACTTAGAACCAACTACATGGTTCTTTATATGTGTCAATAAATTATAGTTGTCCTATATAGATTTTAGAGTTCTGCATATTTTGTTTACTACTTTTGCATATATTTAGTAGTAGTAGTAGTAGTATGTATGTGTGTGTGTGTGTGTGTGTATATATATATATATATATGATTTACTCATTTGCATAATATTTTGTTCAACCATAGGATTTGGGGTATTGGTTTCATTTTTTCATCTAAGTTTAATAAAAAAAAATTAAAAAATAAACTAGATAACTTGTCATTAGACATTGTTATTTTGATGGTAAGAATTTCCATGCAATTAATATAATCATCCCATATTATGTCTATGAATTAGTCAAAAATTTTGTACCTTTTTATGGTGATGCACACATCTTATTCAATCATATGATTAAATAGCTTTTATGTACAAATATATTAATGTTTTAGGCTAAGCATAGTTATTCGATTTGGCCCTTTTAATTTGTAAATCCTCATTCATCATGATTTCATAGATATCCATACTTTGTGTTTGAGAAGTATCCTTTGCACTAAATTTATTAAAATTAACAAGAGAATCTAAACCACAATATCTTCTAGAAGTAATGTTTTTAACACTAAAAGGTCTAAAATAAACTGTAAGTTCCTTCCCAATATTTCCATATCTAATAATGAAAACTATTTCTACATATAATGTTTATCTAGTGGATTCACCCAAAATTCTCTCTTTGAATTCATTATCCATTCCTTTTGGATCCCAAAGAAGATTGAACATCAAATATATAACATGGTCTACACATGATAATGAATTTACAGTACCACTACTTAGGATTCTTGAAAATTTGATTCCAAATTCTATAGTAGACTCAATATCTACACCATCCAATCCTGCACCAAATTGCATGATAAACTTCATATGTTTTTCACGAGTAATAAATTTTGATTTAATATGCATGCTGAATGGTATAATTATATTATAACTTCCAATTTTATCAATGATTTCATCATAAGGCCACACTTATTTGAGACATTCTGTCAAATAGTTCATGCCCTTTACAACCACACATTTTGTCAAACATTTCATGTGCCATTTTTAAACCCATTTTATGCATATCTAGAACTGATTGCAGTCTATAAGACCATATTTCATTGAGACATTTCATCAAATGATTTTTGGTGGCTTTCAACTACAACATAGGAAAAAAATCCCCTTTCTATTATGTTTTCATAAATTTTGATACATTATAATGAAGATATTATTTTGGCACGATACATAAGTATGATGATAAAGGTGAAATGATCAGATTGGATGCATCTTCCTAAAATTGGTGAAACAATGTCAATGCATCATAACCAAATAATTCATCTATCTACTATTATATGTATGTAAGGGTGTTAATTTATCTTGAATAATTTAAAAAAATATATTTCTTCTAGACCTATATGATCTTTATAAATGGGAGAGATATGGTAAACATACATCAAGGTCTATAGATGTGGGTCAAATGAATTAATGATTTTTGGTCATTGGTATTAAAGAGGGTGAAAATAAAAATTTATCAAATTTGGGTTCTTGTTCATTGAACTTAGTAAACCCATATTTGGTAGATAAAATTTATTAAGTTAATAGTTGATAGCTATGTAATTTCCCTTTTTAATGTCATATCTTAACTGTTAAACCCTACATGACAATTTAACTATTTACATATCCTTGCCATTTTTAATTATCAAGAGTAATATTTTTTTACTTAAAAAGTCCTTTTAATATTTATACTGCTTTTTCACATTAAAAAATTATATTAGAGAGTTTTTATTTAAGTTTTAATCATATGGATAGGGGATATTTTTTATTTAAATTGTAGGTACACCATTATCAAAGACAAACATATTTAATATACTAAAATTCCTTTGTAGGTTGACTCTCAAAGTAAAAAATCAAAATTGTTAAAAGAGTCAAAATTATCAATACTAAAATTACTTGTATACTAAAATAATTTTTAGATATATTAACCCTCTGTTTACCTTTAAAATATTCTTTTTGAGTGTGTTAATTTTTGATGAAATTTGGTGAATTTTGAGCCATTCCAATCATCTCACAAGTTCCAAATTTATTTTGGTATTACGGGTGCTACCTCTCGACCCCAACTTATACTACGATAGGGAACACGCTCAAGGCACCACCCCTAGACCCCACAAGGGGAACTTCCCATTGGCCTCATAAGGGGTGATACCCGTTAAACCTACAAGGGGTACTACCCTTTGACCCTGATAGGTGATGCTACAACCATATCCCTATATTATTGCCCCTCATCTTAAAAAAAATTATAGTTTAAAACCCTTGATATTTATCAGTCTTTTTATTAAGGATTATTAAAATAATATTTTGTTCATATTTTTATAGGGTGAATTTAGTGGTAATTTTGTCTTGCTTAAGTTTACTAACATCTTGACTTGGAGGTGATATTCTTGTCTAACATCTTGTCTTGTAGGCTATCCCTCAATATTGTCAAATTTAAACCTACTGAACACCTAATTTGTAGGACACCTATCAAATACTTTAGGATTTTTTAAAATCATCTTGCATATATCATTATTTATATAAAACTTAATTAAATTGGTTAATAAATATTTTTTCTTACTTGAGTGTTACCTGAGGGATATAGTGTTGTATGTTTTCCTCATTGCATCATAGAAATGAGTCTTAGAGGATCAAAAACCACTAACAAACCCTCCCATTTTAATTTTTTTAGGGGAAACATGATGTGTAAGTGATTCCCATGAACTTACCATATTCTTAGGGTTTGGTGATGTGGATTTCATCACCATGTATTCAACCACTCTTTTTTTCTAGTCGAGTATAAAATTCAATGATAGTTGTCATTAGGCCAAGTGGTTGACCCCATACAAGTCTTCCATGAAGGGAAAGAGTTAACTCTCTAATCCAAGCATCAAATATCACCCTACATAGAATTGGGTCCCATGTACCTAGTCTATATTAGGGACACCCCTAGAAAACCTTATCTAACCTATAATAGGACCTTAGGTTGTAATAGACAACTTGTTGCTAGAGATAGTATTATCTCCAAAGTGATTGTTAAGTACAAATAGGGCCCAGAGGGTTTTAGAGATTTTGTAATAGGTTACTAGCCTACAACATCAACCATGAAGACATTAGATAGTGAAGTCATAAAGTTATACCCCCAATAAATTTACTAATCTTATATTTGTGGATTTCCTAATTTAGTGAGTGCTATGTTAGACTAGTGTTGTTTGTGATCCAATTCATCCTTTTACCCAAGCCTATAAACACATATCTAGGCCTCCTTCATATATAATTATCTTTTATATCCTTTCCTCATAATCATATCATCCTATAAATATTTGTCAATATCCATCTTACATCTTTGAAAATATCCTCTTGTGAATATTTTATTTTTACATTCATCTTTCATCTCATCTTATCTCTCATCTTAGCCACATCCTAGTTGAGTCTCATCTATATAACAATAGTCATACCCCAATCACATACATACCTTAATCTAGTCTTGGCATCCCTCCATCACATCTTATCATAGTCTAACATCATATTTTTCACTTAACCTTATCACTAATCATCCTTAGTGTCATCTTCAAGACTAAATACACCTTATCCATAACCAATCTTTATCACATCCTAGTATTTTTTGTCACAATATTCTCACATCGCATTGACTTACTCATCCTTAGAGTATTAGTTCAAACCATATTACCCATCATAAAACCTAGATTGCATAAGCCAATACCCTATAACTTGTGTTGACCTTATTTAGCCTAATTACCTTGTCCACCACTTTATCCCTTGCAACCTAACCTAATTGAAAAATAACACTTTCCACATCAAGGACTTGATTCTAATCTTACTTATGTCTAATTGAGTTTGCATCAAACACACCATCCAATCATATAATCTTATCCTATCAACCAAGTCATCTAAATCAACTTAAGTAGATCATCCCATCCTTGAAATAGTATTAATCCAATAAATCCCTAGTCAAAATTAGTCTCTTGGTCTAGTCTATCCCCTCATCAGGTCCTAAATCTTGTTGTAGCTCACTTAGTAAAACATTCTCTAAATAATTGAAAGTCTATTTCATAGCCTCAATTGGTTTATTTCATATTGTTTTACCTAATATCACATCACATCACATCACATCAACATTAGGTCCAACTTGAGATTATATTAAATTATTTTTTTGTCAAAATTTATTCCATACATCCCATCTTAATCCATGGCATCCAAAATTGATGTGGTCAATACCTTGATTGAGAAATATCTCATAACCAATAGGCATGTAATCATTTTCCACCTCCTTGAAATGATCAATCCATATCCTACAGACTTTGACCCCATCCACCTAACATTACTTTAGCCCACACCTATTCCAATTAGTCAACTCCTAGTCTTTATACTACCTAGTTCCATTTAAATCCTCCATCCACTAGTCATAGCCAATTGTCTAACCCATAATATATAAGCAAAGGTAATGTTATTTTTTCCACATCATCATATACTACTATCCCACCCACCTAGTTAGGTCAACACCTATCTGATCTAAAGTCTAATGCTTCCACATCCAAGTCACAAAGTGAAAAAAGGCCCTATAATCCTATTCCTATATGCTTATTATACTTCTTACCTAAACTTATTATCATATAAGTGATGGTATATCCACCCATAAAACATCTTGATCCTACCAAGGCTAATACCTCTTGGTATAAACCCAACCACTATTGTATCTATCATTGAACTTGGGTGCATACCATTAATCAATGTCACAATTTTTAAAACTATGTCCAAGACCTCATCAATAATGGTGACATAAAATTTGAGAATGAATCATATGGGGTTACATCCAAGGGTGGATGACAAGAGTTATTCAAATTCCTAATCATGATCAATCCCTTCCATTTCTAAGCTAAAGTCAAGACACCACATCCATCTTCCATTATCTTTCCATTTTTTATGAATCCTCCATCGAAGATGAGTCCATTTCTCATGAGCCTAGTACTCCCTTATCTCATTATTACTTATATGGGCCTATGTTTGGTGAATAAATTACTCCTTCATCATATTCCTCTCATCCATCATATCAAAGATCCCACATTGATAAGTCACTTGTAGACAAAGAATAATGTATTAGCAGCATTGCCTCATTAAAGTTAGAATATGGGCTAATAAAAGTCTTATATGGATTAATATTATGTTCAACACTAATATCTAAACTAGATTCCTTGCAAAAAACATCATTTCTCATAGATATTATAGTTCATGATGACATCTACCTATTTGAGAGTACATCTAATCTAGATGTCAACCAATCACAAGGCATCTATTTTTATCCCAACCAGGATGATAAGGTTATAAAAAAGTTTTTATAAGATTTATCTATCAAATATATCCAAATTTAATCTAATCCTACCTCATATGTGTGTACTAAAATTACTCCTAATGATACTTTTGTTAATCTTCTAGATATTTTCTTTGATGTCAAAATTGGGTCACCTAAGAACCCATACGAGGACCATGTTACCCCATCACCACTCATTGACCTCATCATACCATATTCATCACCTTCATCCATCATAGACCCTTTTATTCCAATAAATGATCATTTAATCACCTCCATCCATAGTTATGAACAAGAACATACATCATTGGACCCTTTCTCAATCAACATAATATGTGTCACAAATGCAAAATTCCAAGATCATATTCAAAAATTCATACATGATGATAAAATCACCTTTGATCCAGAAAGGAACAATCAATAAATGTCAAATCATCATCATAATACAAATTTTTTTCCCCCTAATTAAATCCTATTTGAGTCACTAGGGGGTAATAAAATTTAAAATAATCATCATTAATCAAATCAAAGATCAATCTTTTCTAGTGAAGCCCAAAGTCAGGTACCAAGGGGTAGTCAAGATATAATCAAGTCTAAAAATAAAAATAATGTCAAAATTAATATCAATATGGATTATATTTCTTCAAACAATTAGATAAAAGAATAATTTCATAGTCTAAATGTCTTGGATATCTTAAATTATTTTTTCATATGGTACCAATAAAATGTGGAGCATTTAACATCTCCAACAGTGTGTGTGACTACTAGTCCCACTGTATAATCACCCATCACACCTCCCTATCATGATCCTATCATAAATTCAAGTCCTATAATCCACCATCAAATACAAAACCTAAACCCATACATTCCACACATCATAAACACATGAAACATTATTTCTTGTAGAGGCTATAAAGACACTTACACTAGATGTATAGAGGGGTCACAATAAAGAGTCGATGAAGGTCACTATAGCATCAATGAATCCAATAACAACAACATGATCCTAGTATCACATATATATAGAAAATGTGTTTTCTAAATTTTACAAAGTGTTGACATTCTTTCTTCTTGAACCCATATCCAATAAATCAACATGCCAAAAGTAAAAAAAAGAGTCAAAATTTTAAAATCCTTCATCAAATGGTGAAAGTTAATATTTTAAGACATGGGAAAGTACCATGATGAAAATTTATTTATATAATCATGTTAAAATAATATATTTTCCAAATTATACCTCACCACTTGGGGGAAAAATCCACTTCATCTCTAAAATCATATCCCACATTCCTTGATAATACCAATCATGTCATGGTTTAAACATCTTTGTCTATCATGCCCCTTTATCCCCTATCCCTATCTGGTCTATCATTCCTTCCCATCTTGAGATTTTTAAGGAGTTTAATATATCTTAGGAAATTTTATGGAATTATCTTGTCATATTATCTAATGGACACTCAGACAACTAGATATTTGGTTCCCTCATGATGTGATCGTTGGTGATCCCTAGTCCTTTCTTCCTTTGTCCTCATTCCCTTTTCACCATCACCCTCATCCTTTTGTCATCCCCTCCAAAATTCCATATATCCTTAGTTTTTAGTATTGGTATTCCCTTTGATAGTAACCCTATTTATATAGTGTAAATACATATTCTCAAAAGACCTAAAAATTGAAATATTCCAAAAAAACCTAAAAATTATAAAATCCATAAAATTTGAAAAAAACTCAATCATCTTGTACTATGTACTAAATATACCAGTCATCCTATCTAATATCTTAACTATCTTGTCATATAATTATCTTGCCTTATATTATGTCTTATTGGTCTAAATAATTTTGTCATCTTGTCTTTTCCTATGTACTAATCTTGGCATCCAAGTCCTTATCCATTAACTTATTCTACTCCAAGTCACTAGTATAATCCAAATACATACATTATGCAAGTATATATCCTTAATAAAAATTCACAACATGTTCATCACAACTAACTTGGTTGAACTCATCACCTAATAACTCATCCCATTAACTCTCATCAGGATAATTAGATAAGACACAATGATATTCCATGTATATACTTATATACTTTATGCTTTTTAACTTGTTTGCATGTCTTTTATCATGAATATAATTCAATATGTTTTTTTTATTATCTTTTTTTAATTACTATTACCTCATTTCTATTTAATAAAGGGTTTAATTAATTAAGATGCTATGATGGAGCCAAAAAATCCATAATAATTCTTTTAGTGCCATTAGTAGAGTTCATCATTTTCCCCTTTTATAATCATGAACTTTGGCATAATGTCATATTATATCATGGGGTATATTACCTAGTCCTATATTTACATTAGATTAACTAGACTATGATGAGCATTATTACAGTAGTGGTGGATTAAAAATAGACACACTCATCATTTCTCCTACCCTCTATCACCTACTTAATCATCTAATCATATTAATCTCATCATCAAGTCATTCATCCCAATCCACTCATCTAATATCCAATCATTCCCTTGAGTATTTTATATCATCATGTTTATATACTCTAACTAATAATATATCATCTCTCTATTCATAAACATCTAGCATATCATCTCCCATCGTTTCTCTTCATCCTCTATCCTTATACCTAATATCTGAGTCACATCATCTATCTGACAACCAACATGGATAAAAATCATCATCAAAATAATATTCTAATCCATCATTATTATCCTATAATCTAGTCTAAACCACATTGGACTAAGGTCATTTTAGACTATGTAGGTAGTGTTTAGTCACGTGGTGTGATTGAGGTTAGCTCGACCATTCTCTCATCTTTCCCCATCATTCATCATCATATCTCTCTTGCCTCTCAGCATCCTCACATCTTACATCAGTCAAATCCTTGATCTATAATATCAATAATTTATCAATCAATCTATTAATTGATCACCATCACCACAATAACTCCTTAATCTTCCCATTCAATCACCCACACCTTTTGATTGGGATCGACAAATCATAACACCCATATTTTCTTCCATCATTCATTTATTATCACTAATTTTTCAATTCATCATTTAAAATGTATTGTACCTCCTTCAATTGGGGCATGAAAAAAATCATAACTTTATTATCATCTCTCACTCCCTTGTATGTGTCCTTACTAGGGCATCATATCTATAAATCATATTATGGCTAATTGATTTAATGAAATACAAACTAATTATTCCTCTTCATCTTTTGGTCACTTGATTATATCATATCCTACATCATACCACTTAAATTCAACATTGAGATACACTCACAGTTAATCTAATTAAATCAAATCATTGTCTTATTTTAGATTGATTAACTCCCATGCATGTGTCCTTGCTTGGGATATGCCAACAACTCGTGGCCTTTTTTATCAATAATTTTGGTCTGTATCCCACCTTGGCATGTATCCTTTCTTAGGATACATTGAAACATTATGGACTTTCATCATCATGTTATAAATGATTCCCCTTTTAGATGTGTTGACAATCGTGACATAATCACTTCCACTCACTTTACATAGGTCTTTTCTAGGGGAATCATAAATTTATAACTCATTTATAATGTCAATTTTATCTTCTTATTCATCAATCCCACATCTCTCATCCCATCCCCTTGTCAATTCATCCATCCCATCTCTCATTTACTCCTTCAAGTGACCATTTGTGTTCTTCCTCCTTGCATGGCCCTTTAAGGGGGCATCATGACCACTATCATCATTTACTAAAATTAATCCATGAGTGTCTTTATTATTTTAAATACCATTAATCCTATCATATACACTAACATAATTAATCCATGAGTGTCATTATTCTTTGAAATACCATTACTCCTTCCACTTCATCCACTCACAATGCCCTTTCAAAGAGGGAAAAAAATGTATGCACTTAAATTTACTCACTTCATTTATCATCACTAATATTATAATTAGTCAATAAATAACATCACTAATATCATATAATAATCACTAATCTCACCAAAATTTCCCTGATTCATCATTTCTAATCTCTTTCTAATCATTTCTCCAACATTCCCTCATCATTCTAACCTTATTCCTACCCCATAAGTCAATTAATCCTTCTTCTAATGTGTCATTTATCATTTAATCTTATCTTAACCCCACTTTTCCATTATATTTGAATTTAAAATTCTAATCCCACCTACCCTAGACTATTATTAGGCTCTCCTACATCCTTAGTCACTAATAACCCATCTAATCACCTCATCTAACCACCTACTAATCTTTATTAGCTCCTAATAGATTCTAGAATTCTCTAATTCTATAATCATGTATTTTATCCATATTCTCTATAAAACTCTAAATATATAGGCTTCGAATAAATTTTTAATTCCTTTTATTTCTCATTCCTTCCTTTATTTATATCAGCTACCCCTGAATGAAAATTTAATTAAGAAATATATGATCCTTTGATGCCAATATTATCAACCAATCCATGAATCAATCACTAGTCTAGTAATCAAAATATTTTCATGCTAATCATAAGCTATCCAAAAAAATCTGAGTCTAAAATCAAGAAAAAAATTGAGTATTGAATCTTTCTTCTATAAATCTTGATTTGGATCTTTTCACTAAAAGATTATGATTTAGGTATTAATGTTTAATTATTTTTGTGCACTATGATCCTTTTGGCTCTAAATTTTAATATTGGATTGATGTTCTGAGTATATTTTGGTTAATTTGAATATTTAAATTATATTTCTCAAAATATTTATCTCACAATAGGTGTTTTATTCCTCAAGTTTTAAGTGTTCCTTTAGAACTACTGAAAGGCATTGATTTCATTCATATTATCTTCAAGTTCATTCTCATATTCCACTAGAAATGGGAAATCATATGTCTTTAATACCACTATTATGTTAGAAGGATGTATAGTAGTGGAAGGAGGTATACCTAGTTAATTTGATAAAACTTCACACCTATCCATTTCCTTCTAAAATATTTTGAAAGCATTGAAGAATTATATGTAGTCCAACTCACCATGTTTTATTATACTGTGAACTTAGCAGCAATTAGGCATTACTGCTTACAATATATTTATTTAATCCATCTTATTAGGTGGTTTCTATTCTTAGTTATTCTTAGATCTATTTAAGGGCCTATTATACCTAAAATGTGAATTTTTGATTGGTACTCTATCCCATGGTGTTTCCCATTCATTTCTACATGCTCATGAATGCAATAATTAGATTTTGTACCATCCACTGGATAACATCTAATTTTGTTTTTGTAGAATCAAAATTACCTATGTAGTAGTAGCATTAATTAGTATTAGGGATTGGTTCCAATTTTTATCTAATTATGTTAAACCCACTTTTATTATCTAGTGTGGAATCCATTCCCAACCAAAGTAGGAGGTCTAGGTCTCATCAAGACAAACCAAAAGTACCTCAACCAAGGAACTAAATCAAACCTAGTAATTGAAAAGAGGCACAAACATAGAAAAACACTAAATAATAATAGGGAACCCAACAAGAAAGCCAAATGGATATAACACACAATGGCTAAGAAGCCCAAAAAATAATAAAGTAGTAAGATAAAATTCAA
>JARHVA010007812.1:487500-601939 GCA_037957365.1 Torreya grandis
TTACCCTTTGTACATTATCTAAAATTTCCTTAGAATCCAAAATGATGCTTATTTCTTGTGACCTCTATATAGAATGGTCATAGCTCCTAACAATTTATTTTATTATTCTCGTAGTTGTATCAACAAAAATATAGGATCCTCCATATACTTATTTGGGTTTGAAGGATTGAGCTTCCTCTTCTTTTTTGGAGAAAATATGTCTTATCTCTAATTTAGCTCAACATTATCACCCTTTACCATTACAATATTTCTTTTAACTTTCCTCAATGTGTTGGTTTGCATATCAAAATGTAACATTACTTTTCATTTCTTAGTAATTATTAGGTCTTGTCTACTTGCTTCCTCTTCCTAAAATTTATGAATCCATGAAGGAATGTTATTTATTTTTATTCAGTGTGTTTTTTGTATTTATAGGTGGTAATAGGGGATTGACCTAGTGGGTGCATTGAGTTTAAGGTAGGTTGGGTAGTATTATAAGGTGTAGTAAACTCTAAAAAATAAAGAATGGCCTTTCTCCACCCAATGACATTCTTATATAGTTATGTGTCAATAACATACTTGGTCTTGCCAAGTTACCTACACACTAAAGTTATGGAGGAATATTTCTAGGTGGCCTTATAAATAGGCATATCTAACTATTCCGATGACCTAAGTGTGTATTATGCACAACCAAAATAGAATTAGACACTAGGTCTTTAAAATACACATGTTTCATAGATCTAGTGCCTTGAGGATTAGTTCCACTAAAGAATGAATAGGCTACAGGGGTTTGGAGGAAAAAATACATATATTTTGTAACAAATGTGTAAGAAACTTGTAATAATAACTGGTAGAACCCTTAGTTTCTTAGATGACAATGGAAATAAAATCCACTTGTTGGACCTTGGGTTATAGTTTGAAATTTTGGTATTGTGAATGTTTAGGGATTATTTACTATACTTAGAGAATAAAAAATGAAATAATGTGAAGAATAGGTGTCTTCTAATGTATCAACTATAGTAGTGGAAATAGGAGACACAAAGTAATTTATAACTTGTGTGCTTACATTCTAAGAGAAATTCCATTGATAACTATTATTGTAGTTGTTTCCATTATAACATTAGCATTAAGTCTTCTTGTATAACTTGTATTACTCTTTGCATAAATTAGAGATTAATTGGGACTTGAATCCATATTTAATTATTGAGTAGAGACTGATGTGTCCTCAAATACATTTTATGTCTTTTTCTCTACACTTTGAGGTAGAGGGATTTAATGTGTGATCGATGTTGGTTCCTACACTAGAAATGTTTGCTTGGACTCTGATTCATCCTTAGTATCCTTTTATTTTTCAAATAAAAACTCATTTGTAATTGATTCAACCTTTCTTGTTCAACTTCTTCAGAGTATTCACATATATTCTTCCCTCTTGACTAAATTTCACATTCATCTAATTCCTCAAATGATTTAGTTTCCTCAAGTTCTATGTCTTCTTCAAATAACCACTCTTACACCTCATGACTATCATGAAATTCAATTGGATGTGTTTATTATTGTACTTTGTCTCCTTCTTCTTGTTCATCTTCTTTTGTTTCCTCTTTTTCTATTTCCTTGGGTTTCCCCTTAAACTCCTCATAAATAGGATCTCATATAACAAATAAACCTTCAACAATATTTACTCTTCTTGTACAACATTTTATACCACAATAATGGTCTTAGGTTTACTTTGGTAGGTATTCAGTGGTTGGAAACTATGAGTAAGGGTTGGTCATAAAGTGGATGGAATGGAAAATGAAGAGGATAAAAGACTTAAAGGTAGAGGTAAAGAGATGATGGTTGTGACCATTGGTGAAACTATGATATGAATTAGTCATGAAGTAGAAACATAAATAGGAACTTATGACAAAAAATAAGGGAGCTTTACTTGCTACACTATAGTTAATGGAGGTATAAGTGTGACAAAAAATGACCTTATTGTTCTAAGAGGACTTGTAGATTCCCCCAAATCAACTATATGTTAATAAAGAGAAAAATTAGGAGGTGTGGAAAGATTTCTAGGGATATTGGATTCATATTTTGGGTTTTATTTCCTAGATTAACCTATTTTATCAACTATATATGTTCTAATTTATGCATATAGTTGGAGAGAAGGCATTTAAATTGGTGTTGAATTCCATTTATCATAGTATATTCTTATTACATCTTTATCTTTAAAAGTAGGATCATATTGGATCCTTTAAGCCATTATCATGGACATGTTAGCTTTTCACATTCTAATAACAACATCACTATCATCCTCAACATTTGTAAAAATGAAACCATGAATGTATGATTGGTGCCTAGATGATATCTTTACTTTCCTTTCATATTTATTCATGTGCTCCCTAATATTCCTCTGAGGATCCTAATATTTGAATGGTGCCTCCTTAAAACATAATGCATTATAATATTTCCAACATAGTTGAGGTGATCCTATTTTTTTACCTCATGTGGCCTATACTAAGAGGGGTTGGATGTAGAGCTCCATGTTTGACACACTTGAGTTGGACATATACACTATCAACCAATTATGCATCATATTTTGTTTAACCACCTTATTTGGAACATTGTGTGTAAAATTTATAGGTTTTTTTGTACCACCCTAAATTTTAAATATGGTGTAGTCAAGGTAATACTAATAGTCACCAATTCTCCTAAAGATTCTCTTGATGTGGTTTGATAACCCAGGAATATTCTATCCATATATATCCATATATACCATAGGGTAAAATGTATTTGTGATCCTTTGAGTTCTCCTTTTGAATTTATATAAGTGAATAATTTTAAACTCATCACACATTTTATTTTTAGGATACTCTATGGATGGTTCCCAAGGTTATTCATAGGAATGGAGCACTACAAAAATTATATCATCCACCACATAAGAAATTATGTATAAATAAACATCATTTAGGTTGGATGTGTTACTAATTGGATGAATCAAATTGAAGTTGATTTCTCTGAGGGTAATAATTTTTTTTGAACTCAAAATAATATCTAATAGTGGGATCCATATCTCATAGACATAATAAATGCTATGGAAACTGATAGTTCTTATCCATGGCTTGAGTGACTATGGGAAGAGATGAAATGGGTAATTTAATCACAAAGATACTTGGGTTATCAACCCATTATTATAATTTACCAAGGAAAAAATTTGTAAACAACCATGAATATATCATACCTTAGTTATAGGTTATTTCTAGAATAGGGAGTCTATAATATTTCTCAATGGCATTGCCATCAATGTATACCACAAGGGGATTATTAATCCTGAAGTATAATATCTTCCTATAAATTTTTCCATTTACAAAAATATCATAAGGTAACTTAATTTAGAGAGTTAATTTAGGTTTTGTTGTAGTTTTGTGTAGGCTTTCTTCTTTGATAGTGAAATTATCACTTTTTTATTGTTGTGTAAATATGGATGGTTGATCCCCTATTTTGCATGGCTCTATATAATACACTTATCCCCATATAGTACAATAGTGTTTGAATTTGTGTTATAATGTAATTAAATATAATATTGTATCCATATATTTGGCCATGCCTATAATTGATTAAGAAGAGGGCCGAGGGGTGTGAGATGATGAAGCCATTAAGACTATGCAAATACTCTATGTTATGTAGAAAAATTTAAGTAGCATAGTTAATATGGAGATCAAATCATAAATTTCACATAATAGCAAGAGGGAAATGGAACTAAATCACATTTTTCAAACCAAATATATTACTTCAATTTATTGGATCTAAAAATTTAATTCATTTAGTTTCCAATTCATTAAAATTAAATGTAAACAATAGATTTCACTTTATTCCCCATCTACTCTTTTATTATTTTAATTTTGATTTTTCACTTTCAATTTTTGAAAATTAAATTTCCATTTGAAATGTTTTCACTAACTCATAATCTTACTATGACAAATGTATTATTCTCATGATTTCATACATTTTTTCCTTATTTTAATATTAATTTTCTTGGTCAAGGACACATAGTTGTATGTCACTTGTATATTGAGTGATAAGTTATATTTAATTATAATTTTATTATTGGTTGTGGGTTATTTAGATGATGAAACTTGTTAAGATCTTAGTGACTTGCATGCCTGGAGGGAAAAAATATTTGTTGAATGTTGTGTGAACTATAGATTACCATGATTTTGACATATGGATTGATTTTTATATTCCATAGGATCATTAAGATTTTATTTTTTTCCTCCATATGTGAGATTGTGGGTTCATATGATGACGTCATGTGGATATCTCTCACTTATGCACTTACCTAGATGACTATATAATAAAATTTTGCTAACATCATCTATATGTTAATGGATCATGACATGGGGAACAATCTCAAAGACCTAAAAGATCATTAAACTTAGTGAACTATGTAAATATTCTTTGGTTGGGATGAATGGGATGGTGACACTTGAAAAACTATCATTACTTTACCTACCTAGATTGATTTATGATGTATTATTGATCCTTGAGATTTGGGTTAGTAAGACGATGACACTTGTCATAATCCTAGTGACTTCATGAAATAGAATATTTTATAATTTTCCTAAGTATTAGATAGTTATGTAATAGTGGGATGGTGACACTTGGAATAATCATGATGAATTGAAATAATAAAGACTTGGACAATTAATAAAGGTTGTAGATGCATGAGATAATGATATGTGGCAAAATCAAATGTGTTAAGAGATATTTGGGGATGAAATGTAAAAACTTGACCATATAATAGCCTGCATAGGACAAAAAACTAAGGATATATGGACTAAAATGTAATTCATTCAATCTCATTAGTCACTTAAAATTCCCATTTAAAAATTCAAATGTTTTCATAAAGGATATAATAATGTTTCAATTCTAAATTTCAATAAAACACCATATTACTCAAAATAACAATTTAACCTTAGAATTTATGAAATATGTCAATAATTAGACGTTAATTTCATCTTATCCATAGAATATATATTTATAATTTTTCTTGAAGAAAATTTCTAAGTAAATTGGGTCATTATTTGAAAATTTTAAAATAAGGTGTGTTGGGGCACAACATAATTATATAATGATTTGGTGTTTTATGTAGAATTACATTTATAAGTTTACTTATTTAAATAAATAGGTAAAACTCAACCAAACATTAAAAAATAACATATTTTATTTGTCTCACCAATGTAATGTATAAAATCTTTACTAAGGTTTTGGCTTTAAGATTGTAACCCCTCTTACTAGGCCTGATTTCCAAACAACATGGAGGCTTCCTCAAAGGTAGACTCATTCAATACGAGGTAGTGGTGGTTCATGAGACTATCCACTCTATATAAAAAAGTAAAAATGTGGGTATGATATTCAAATTGGACATTAATAAAGTCTTTGACAGAGTGTCTTGGGTGTTTCTTGATAGAGTCCTAGATAAATTTGGTTTTCCTTCACATTTCAGAAAGATCATTAATTCTTACATTTATACTCCCAATTTTTTGTCATCATTAATGGCTCTCTAGTGGGATTCTTCTAAATTAGTAGATCTATCAGATAGGGGGACCCTATCTCTCTCCTTCTATTTATTATTATGGTAGATAGTCTTAGTCATTGCATATCTAGATCCACTTATATGGGGATTGTTAATTGCTTTAGGCCCACCTCTTTAGATCTTACTATTTCCCATTAGAAATTTTCTGATGATACAATTATTCTCCTACTATATACCATTATGGAAGCAAAAATGTGTATAGTTATACTTAAAGTGTATGAAGAATCTTCAGGTCAACAAATGAACTATGAGAAGAGTTCTTTATTTTTCTTCAACACTCCTCCAAATCGGTAAAGGAAGATTGCTCATGTTCTTGGATATATGATTAAATATCTACCTACTACTTATTTGGGGCTTCTTTTATGCATGGGGAAAGTTTCTATGATAGTTTAGAACACTCTTATTGATAGCTTTTAAAATAAACTTGTTGGTTGGAAAGGTTATATTCTCTCTAATGCAGGTAAGTGTTTGCTTATTAAGAATACTCTACAAAATCTTTCCTATTATATCATGTCCATGTTATTTATTCCTTTAGATATGTATGATAGAATTGAAAATATTCAAAAACACTTTTTATAAATTGGTACTAAATCTAATAATATATTTCATCTGATAGCTTGGGATAAGGTGTGTTCCCAAAAGAAAATGGGAGGCATGGGAATTAAAAACATCAGGACCATGAATGTGACTCTTATCTCTAAAATGGGTTGGACACTTCTAAAGGATGAGAAAACTTAGACCAATATTATTAGATACTAGTATCTCAGTTAGTAGTGTTCTCAAAACTTTCTTTTTGAGGAGAATATTTTGAGTGGTTCTATTTCTTTATAAAACCTCATCAAAATTAGGGGCTACATTGATAAGGGATCTAAATGGAAACTTGGAGATGGAAAGTATATTATTTTATAGAAAGATAGATGGGATAATTTTCATAATTTTTAGTATAATAACTCTTGGTCTCAATTATAAACTTTTTTATCTTCCCATATAGGTGTCAAAGTGAGTGATTACATTTTCTATAGTAATGGAAAGTTCTAATAGAATGACCTATCTATTATTTCATCTTGTAGCATGCCTGACTTGAAAGATATGGTGACCTCTCTTCAAGATATTCTTAAGACTATTCATATTAGCTAGCTTTGTCCTAAGGATGAATTTATTTGGTTTAACTCCTTTGATAGTTCCTATTATGTTAAGACTAGATATTAGATTTTGCCTAAAAAGATTCCTACTGATTTTGACTAAAGTAAGATTTGGTTTAAGGATCTCACCCCCAAGATTAATTATTTTTTTGGTTGGTACTCAATAAAATGATTCTCAAAAATGATAACCTTATTAAAATAGGTTTCATTTTGCCTAACATGTGTTTCTTATGTAAAAAATATGCTGAAAACATTCATCATCTTTTCCTACATTATTCATATGCTAACAAGTTATGGGGCCTTATTTTCTGAAGATTTGGTGCTTCTCGGTCCTTTCCAAAGGGTATTTTTTAGGATTGGGAGCAATCAAAAACTCCTTTTAGACATAGTATTATTAGAATATTGTGGAGACTTATCTTCCCTAACACACTCTAGAGGATTTGGAAGGCAAGGAATGCAGTCATTTTCAGGGATTGTAAGATTTCATATAAAAAACTTATCAAAGATATCTCTATTGATGAAAAAGAAAATGTTCTTAAGTTTAATCCTCCTAAAAATAATATTTTCCCTAAATATGGGGAGAAATTACTCTCTTGTTGGAACATCATTATCTGATATCTTCAAATTAGAACTCACTCTATTGATAGATATATTATTTAATGGATCCCTCCTCCAATAAATTGGTATAAAATAAAATTTGATGGCACCTCTAAAGGAAATCTAGGAGCAATATGAGGAGTTGGGATCATTAGGGATCACTTAGGCAATCTAATTATTGCCTATGTGGTTCCTATGGGTATTCAATCCAACCATTATGCTAAGGCACTTACTATTCTCTAGGGGATCAAGTTAGCAGAGACTATCATATAAAAAATATTATAATTGAAGGGGATTCTTTGAATATTATTAATGACCTTAAGGGTTCTCATCTAGCTAGTTGGACTATCAAATACCTTATTTAGGAGGATATTAAAATTTATGGGGTCTTTTCAATTCATAATATTTGTCATACGTATAGAGGTTAACCATGTGGTAGACTCTTTTGCTAATATGGGGGTGTCTATTAATCAACTTAAATTTTGGTATGCTCATGATCAAATTCCTCATAACACTAAATCAATCATTATTAAAGAAGGTCCAATTGGTTAATCTTAGCTAGAATATGGATGAATTTATCTCTCATTTTAAGGATAATAATTCTTTAGATCACACTTGTTTTCATTGGGATTTTATTTATTGTCAATTTTAGGCTAAGCAGAGGTGGTGTGGGTGCAATCTGTTAGCTTCTCTTTATGTGACCTCAACCCAAAATCTTGATATTATCATCATGGGTGGATATCCTTATCATGTTAAGCTAATGTAAAACTAGAATTAGAGGGTGAATTAAGACCTTTGAAATATTTTAAATGTGATAGGATTCTCTAGTTTGATTTAGAGGATCTAGGGGTATGAAAATCACATTTTGGTCAAGTTTGCAAACAATTAGATGAATAGGAAAGTCATTTATAGAGATTAAAATATCTTTATCATAAAATATCTCATTGCCTCTGTTACAGGTCTCAATAAGGATGGTCTAAAATTTTATAGAAATTTTTTTGACAAGGTTGCAAAGGAGAAAAGGCTCTTAGAGGGTTCCTCTATTAACACCTTGGAATTTGTTAAAGTTGGCATTATTCATTCATATATCCCTACTCCTTTTGATAAGGTGGCCTCTATGTTATTTAGGTTTGTCATGTTGGAAGGTAGGTATAAAGCACTTCCACTTCATCACATTATCCTCATAAACCATTTCTGTAAAGGCCCTAGAGTTAGTTTTCCTTATTACATCTTGAAATATTTGAAGGCTTCAATTCTTGATTTTTAGGATCACAAGTGTGCCCTACCCCTTCATGAAAGGGTTATCTTTCTCTTGAATCACCATTGTAACATTGTCACTACTAACAATTATGTTCCCCTTCCCTTATTTGAGCCTCCTTCTTAGAGTAGGGTTAGGTCTAAGAACCCTAGCCTTCATTCTTCACCTCCTCCTTCTAAGAGGGTTCATAGGATTATAAACAAAGATAAGGGTTCGGATCCTAATTCTCATAGGAGTAAAGAAATTGACATAGTGGAGAGTCTTCTTCACATGAGGTGGGATGATATGGACTCAAGTCCCTCCCATCCCAAATATCTTGGGTACAATGGTCAAATTACATAGCTTGAGGAAGAAATTTGTGAAATTAAGAAGGAGATCACTTAGATCAATAAGTTTATTGGAAAGGCAAAGAATAAAATGGACAACTCCTCTCTATTCAAGACTAAAATAGAAGACATTATCAAGAGAATGAAATACATGGAGGACACCATAAACTAGATTAAGAGTAGGTGGATGGATCATTTAGCCATTCATCAAGACTTTTTGGATTTTATTGAGTTTAAAGTGAAATAAGTGTGCACCATCAACACCTTACATCTAGGTTTGTGGAAGGGAGGCAATGAAAAGACTCTAGATCTAGCCACCATTGACAATATAGACCATTCTCAAATCATGGTTCTCAATCTATTTAACACTTTTGAGGGATTGAAGAATAGTTTTAATAAGTTAACTATGTGATTTAGCTCATTCTAACTTCTTATTTTGACTGATCTATTATTTCTCATGTGCTGCATTGGTTATGTGGAGTTGTTATTGAATTTATTTTTTGGTACGCTTCACTAGAAAGTTGTTTCCTAATAATATTATTATTTTTTATTCTAATTTTTGGACTTTATTGAAACAAGGGAGTTATTCTCTCTTTTATTCATGTCCTTGATTGTACCCCTAATTTATGTAGATTTTGAGCCTTCTTGTGTCTTGAAGCTTCCTTTCTTTTCTAGCTCTTGAGCCTCTTGTTCTGGGTATGGTCCCTTTAAAACCATTTACCAATAATAAAAAACATTACCAATAGCTTAAACTTATTAATTATTAGTAATTATGCATAACATATAACTAAAAACATAACATGGGATGACTTAGTTTCCCTAAACTCTAAAATCCATTTTGAATTTAAAGTTCCCAAATCCATATGTTTTAAAAGGAAATTGACTATAATATTGTTGTTTATGCTTGAATTTGAATAAAAACATAACCTAGTAAATCGACAAATATTAATATTCCTAAATTTTACTCAAGGAACTACCCACAACATGTATAGGTGTTTATGACCATCTTAAGTGTATGACCAAAACCAAGATGACTCAAAATAATCCTTATGACTATAGTAAAGGCCCATCCATTTAGATGTTAAAATGAATACCAATCAAAGGATAAAATAATTTATAATAGTAGTGAGGGATTAATAATGGGATTATTTATCTTGGATGGTAACAAAATTAATTTTACATAATGGCATGGACTGATCTTTACAAGAAATTAACTACCTAGGTGAAGCCCAAAAAACACCTATACAGTCCCCTTAGATTTTATCATGGTTTCAAAAAGGCATTGATGAATATACACAATTATAATACATGAAGAGAGGTTGAGGATATACAAATGGATAATTTTATAATACTTTACACCATCCAATGAAGCATACAAAATTGCATTACCATATCATACACCCATAACAATAAAAAAATAAAATTAAAAGATGAGAATAATAACAATTAAAAAATATACTACCAATGTATAAAATAGTTTGTAATAATAATGAGTATTCCTTAAATAATCTACGCATAATGATTTTTTTTATATATTTGACCTAAAATTAATGTTATTCATTGTATACTAAACAACATGAAACCCATATAGGACACATAGATTTTATTTTAGTCATTTTTAGAATAAAATATATTTACAAAATTTAGAACAAACCATTATCATTTTATTTATATTTATCCTAATATTCTTAATATTTCTATGTATAAATTATATTTGATTCATAATTACAAGAGAAAGGCCAATCATATTGAAACTATATAGCTATAAGATTTTTCTATGTAATAATTCGATACTAGAATACTATTGATAAAAATATTAAAATACAATTTAAATGAATGTATCTCTATAATGCTACATATTTTTGACACATAAATTAACATTTAAGTTAAAAAAATACACTTGTGACCACCCTTTTTACTCTCTTTGCTCATGCTTTATTTCATGACCTTTTGACCACATTATTTCATTTCTTGCATGGATAACCCATTCCTATAAACAAACCAATGATCCTAGAATGTCCCTATTCTTCATGAAAAATAAATTAGGTTTATCCCTAGACTATTACATACTCTCATATAAGTTATTTATGGTCTTAGGTTAATAATGACCTATTTATACAACAATGTTCCCTAGGAGTGTCCAATTCCATTTCTCTTATCCTCTTGTCAAATAATAACTAATTTTTCAAATTTAAAAGCACCTAACATGTCATCCTATAATTTTAAAAATATGCATATGAATGAATTTATTATTATCAATATAGATACACATTTTAAGTGGTTTTTCACATAGGAGGCTTCCAAATTTAAAATCACTAGAATCTTAATTTCACATTGAGAGAAAATACCCTATTTCTCCAAATTATCATTAAATATTTCCCTATTATCCCTAAGATAAAGTGTAAATACACTTACAAAGTCATAATCAATGGTTTAATAACTTAATCACATCAATATTACACTATAATTCAACATTTTGTACCATTATTTCACACACACCACTATGTCATGGGAGAACTAGATGGATTTTGATCCATCTTCAGAGTATTGGTATATAGGACTTATTGATGTCAATCACAACATCAAATGCTAAATGATTTTTAGAATATTATTTCATATATCCTCTTGGTTTATTTAGATAGAGTTACAAGTGAAGGATAAGATATATAATGTATTTTGTTAAGGATAGTAAACTCTTACATAGTCTATGTAACACATAGGTGAAGATGAACTTTTAACAAAAAAATTAGAGCTTCATCACCTAAAAGAAACCAATGTTACTTAAGACAATACCACTATACTCTCCTATCCAATTATATTTCTCTTGTATATATATCCTAAAAAACTTTGTGTCAGACCCACACTCAGTGAACACAACCTCTTAGTCAATTTCAGTCCCTCGTATAGTTATACATTCTAGTAGCTTTCTAGCTAAGTTTGTGTTTCCTTACTACTTTTTTATTTGGTATATTTACAGATGTGGTAAATTAAAAATCATTTTGTGTCATTTATTTCATATATATAACAATTATATTTTACAAAAAAGTTTATCATATCTAAGAAATTTATTTATTTATTTTCCAAATTTTTATAAAACATATTGTTGTATCAATCTATTATACAATTTTGGTAGAACCCTGACCATATTATTGTTAGAGTTTTTATCCTTATTTTTTCTATTGTTGTCCTAGATTTTTCATATTTGATAAATTATTTAATAACATCAATTTTTCAAAATTTCATTTTATATTGTATACACTCTAATTTTTTTATTTCTACATCTCTTAAATATGTGTTAGATTAAGTGGAATTCCCATTGAGCATACTCAAATTATTTTTACTAAATTATATAATATGGATATGGGAAAAGTTATATCATAACCTTTATATGTTAATACACATATCGTTCATGTATAGGTAAATGAAACTAATTCATAACATGAGTAATATAATTAAGATAATCTTAGTTCTCAATATGAAGACCGAGATGTACTTACACCTATAGGAGATGAACAACTAGATTTTAAGAAATTTAAATTCATTAAGATTTTTTGATAAATAATATGTCAATAACCTCTTGGCTATCATAACATTTTGAAAATACTTTTGGAAATAAAAATTTAAAGTATGGCACCATCATGTGAGACTTCTAATCCACTAGATATATATTTTATACCACCATTTACAATGGGGGAAAACCAAGGAATTCAATAGATTAATATGCCAATCCCTACTTAGTCATTAGGAACACCACCTTTAGTTATCACATATTCTTCTTCTCCTAATGTAAAATACCTTATGCATAAGATTCAATAGTTGATAATTAAGGTGTTACATTTGGATCAAGGTGATTCAAAACCTAATTAGACATTCGATTCTCACATTTTATTACACTCCATTGGAAAAACAAAAAACAATATATCATGTCCATATAGGTTTTGTGACACCCAAAATTACAATATATGATAGAAAATATGACCCTAAATAAAATATAAGATACTTCCATGTATCATTTTTGGGATACATTTCTAATGACAGGTCACTAACTGAGTTATTTCCAAGGAGTTTGAAAGACTATGCTCTATAATGGTTTTATAATTTATGTCATTAATAATTGTATGTAATCATTACATTAGATGATATATTTTTAACACATTTTTCAATAAATATGAGTGATAATGTTTCATATGCTCTCATTTTTCAACTTAAAAAAAATATAATGAACCTATAATAGAGTATGTCTTAAGGTACAAGACTATGTTATCTAAAATGGCAAGTCCTATGTCAAGAAGATAATTATAGGATATTTTCAAAAATATTTTTCTTTCACCCTACATTATTCCATTATGTTTTATAAAATTGTCTCAATCACATATTTGTGGCACACAATAAAATAAAGGGAAGTCAAATAATCGTTAATTAATAATCTTAACTATACAACTAATCCATATTCTAATACTAAGATTTCAAAAATACACCATACAATATGATGCCAACTGATAACAATAATGATCAAAAGGAAATATTACATGTTGTGTCATATCCCACTCCATGCATTGTCTTATCAACTTCATTTAGGAGACAATTTAAAAATATATCAAAATTTCCATATAAGGTCTTCAAAAAACTATTGGAATACAATATCATATCTCTCCCTCTCATTAAAGAGGTATATGTAAATAATACTCTTATAAATGGTTTCTATTGATGTGGGTCTTATGCACACCCAAAGATTTAATGAGATAGCTTATAATGTTTTAGGATCTCAATGGAGGTAAACTCCACTTTATGGAATGAGTTAAAGGTATGGGTTAAAAATCCTAGTGGTGGAATAGTAAGTTGAGCATGCAGGTTGTTAATTGCACATGTTTGTAGTGAAATGAATCCTAATAGATAAATTAAAACATAATTGGGTTGGGTGGATGAACATTATTATAAAGTGGGTATATCTCAATAAAATAAAATTCAAGAAAGGAGAGAATGGTAGGACATAAAATAAGTATCTATGGTCTCAAGAGACCCCTTTCTAGGTTGGTTTTTTTGTGGATAAGTGTTTCCAAAACTAGTGCTTGCTACTAGTAGCTATTTCACACTCACAGACAAACAAAGTTAGGAAGTCTAGGAGAAGTGGTATAGTAAACTAAAGGATATCCATTGAAGGCTTCTCCTTTTAGAGTAGATATTGAATACCCTTATTTAGGATATTATATCTTAGACTAAAAATGTATCTATAGCATTTATGGATCACACCTAGAAGACTATATGAAAGGGAAACACTCCTTCACACATAGAAATATTAAGATAGTCAACTAATTAATTAAAATCAATAAAATGTTAAATATTCAATAGTTATTACATATATAGAATGAATAGATATCAATGACAACAAAATGAATTATTTGTAGCTATTTCACACTTAAAATAATTCAATTAAAACAATAAAGGAAATAAAACCTTAATTACACAAAAATTTAAGGAAAAGACATCACATAGTTTCATAACAATTGAAATGACTTCTTCCTATATTGTTAATTTTTTTATTCTTATAATGAGGGATTTACATGAATAAATAAAATTGGAGAGGCATCACCTCATACTCTAAGTTCATGAAAACTCAAATTTACATCTAGTAATTAAAACCTCAGTTCTAATTTTAATGCCAAAATTACATATATAATTATAGTTAATTACAACTATGATAAAATATAAGTATGTCAGCATGATGCCATGTAATGTGTGCATGCTTAAAATTTGATCAAGGTAACTATTACATGCATACATCAATTGTAAATAAACTATAATGACATTGATTAATCCTTTATGTAAGATTACATGAAAAATTAGCCCTCAATAATTAAGGCTTATTTATACTCAATGATTGTATGGACATACTTATTATTTTGGGAAGTACTGAAGTGATTGGTGGTACTGAGCTTGTGGTTGGATTTGAGATGGTAGCTATATCCTTGGTATTTTTCTTAGCCACCAATTCCTGATAATGCTTAAATCTAACATCATGCTAATATCTTATGATGTCCATTTTTAAAAATGGGGGTCTATGTACCTTGTTTGTTTTCTCTATTAGATGTGCATGTTCATATTTAGTGCTCCTAAATTTTATTTAAAATATCTCCACTTCTATGAACTTATTTCTTGAAAATTTCAATTTATCCATAATTTCCTCTAATTATAATCCTTGGATATTCTTCTTGAATTTGGTCAAGTCTTGTTGGATAAGTTGGTCAAAACTAACTATATTTATTAGTTTACCTATAGAGTCTATTGCCTTTGAAAGCTTCAACTCCTTAAAAATTTGAAAGATAATGTTTCATTCTCTATATACTTAGGCATTATTACTTCTATAGTTTTCACCCATTCCCTCACTTATTATGTTAGAATGACAACTAGGTTGATCGAATTTGAAGCCTCCAACAGTGTCATTAAATTCAAAAGGCTATATTACTTATTCATTATGTATATAATAAGTATTTTTTATTTATTCTCATCTTAATTTAAATAATTAAACAATTTAGATGATTTAATGATTTGAGGGGTTAATTATTCCCTCATTTAAATAATGGCATCCAAATTTTTTTATAGTCTTGAAGTTATGATTTGTTTGTTTGTTTCAATTTTCAAAAGAACATGGATAGTTTATTACTAATCCTTGACGTGTTCCACTTCTTTATCTATCTTTATTCTTGTTTTTTCCCATCATGGAGCTCCAATAAAGCATTATTTTGTGTTTCAATATAGGATCTGAAATCCTCATAAGGAGACTTCCTTAATCTCCCATTCTTTCTCTTTAGAAGGGATAAAATATATTATATTTCTTATAGGATCATACCAATTCTAACATCACCCTCAATATTTATTTTCTTCACCCTCTAGATACTCCATATGTACTTTAAAAAAAATGATCTTATTGTGTGTAGCTTAGTGATGGTGAGGTTTAGCCTTTAAGAGGCTTGAGATTTCAAATATGTTTCCCACTATGGGATTACTAGTTGAGTTAGTTGGTGAAGTGTTGTGGGTTATAGTCTTAACCAAAAATTCTCTTGAAAAATTTTTCAAGGCCTCTATATGTAATGGGTCTAGAAGGTAAGGCTAAATAATTTTGAACTGATCAACCCCAACATATTGGGGCAAAGAATGGATTGTATATACCAGATTCTTCTTCTTATCCTTCTTGGATTATACTATAGTGGTAGTCTAAAAAGAACTATAATAAATCATTGGTAAGTCTAATTGAGTGGATGACACATGTAGATGTGAGCTTGCTAATGCTCTGCTAGCTTTCTTAGTTGATAATTTTTTAGTCTTAGGGGTAGCTAAGGTAATGGTGGAGGTAAAACTAATATAAATTATAATAAATGATGCTAAGGACACAACTATAATAATATAAATTATTGAGAATGTAGATACTGTAAGATTAGATGAAATAACTTCCTCTTTTGGAACAATCAAGGATGTTTGGACACTAGGATTAGAAGAAACAACTTTCAATTTAAGCATAACCAGGGAGAGTTAAACACTAGGATAGAGATAAATAGAATTATAAGAAAAGACATACATAAGAGAGAGAAATGATACAACTAGGGTTGTATAAATATAAACTATAAAGACATTACGGATTACACCCTAACTTTATTGGTCTTCTTGGAGTGGTGACTTTCATTTAGTTCCTTGGAGGCTTAAGACTTTGGCTATCTTTAAATCCTCTTCATCAATGGAATCACCTACCATAGATTATTTCTCTAACCCTGATGGTCCTTCTATAGATTATGCTTCAATAATTGGACTTACTGAGGATCCATAGGCTTTTTCTTTCCTCTTATAAAAAATAGTCACCTTTTCTACGAAGGGTGAATCCATCTGAGTGGGGGAGGTTAAGACTTCCACAATTAAATCCACTTGTGATGAATACTCAATAGGATGAGCATGATATTTGAAGTCTAAGGATTAAATACAAAATTCATTCATATTCATCTCTCTTAAGGGATGTTGTAATGCTATGATCTATTGTTACCCTAGGCTCTTATTTTAAAGTATTCATTTCCATGAGTAATGTTTGGTAAGGTTCCCCTATTCCATTAATGTCTAAGAGGGTCTATTGATATATAAATTTTTGTCAATATATCCACCTAATGGTGGGAGTTTGATATGTTTATTTATAATCAAAATGAATGGATCCCCTTGGATGATTTTTAAAATTTCGTCAACCAATCTAGCCATGTGCCATTTCTAAGACATGGGCATCACTCTTGGAATTCAGAAAAAGGAAGTCATGGTTATAAGGCCAATGTTGGTATGAAATACTAAGGCCTTGAATATGATTATGAATTTTACCATGAGGGCCCTAGTCTCTATGTGGTAGGTCTTATAATGGGAAGTAATCTCTAAATTTTACAACCTCCCAAAAGTGCTTATAGTTTACATAATACATCTATCAATCATTAGATGGAAGCCATAGAATGCATTTTTATTTTTATTTTTCAAATATTTGTTTATTCCCCACCATAGTTGGTATTAGATCTCATACTCATCTAATTTTTATAGTACATGCTTAGGGATACATAGGATATTAACTTTGTGGCTAACAACCATGATTATAATGTAGTTAGGGTATAACTAGTAGTCCCTTCTAGGCATCAATGTGTCAGTTATGCTCTTAGATATTTTAGATATTGGAAATTGATGAATAGCCCTCCAAACCTAAGGGTATGTGTCCTATATAATTCAAACCATGTTTTTGGTGTAGGCATATACATGCATGAAAGAGTAAGGGTCACATATACATCTCATGATGAAATCTAGAGTTGAGATCTATAGTTACCAATTATGCATGTATATTATGCCAATCACAACATCTAGGAGGTATGACATCATATAAAAGTGGCATCCTATAGTAATCTTATCCTTTTTTATAACTTTTGTTTACAACTTATAACTTATTACCTCTCCTAGAGCAAATGTTAGTTTTGAGGTCATTATCAAATCTAGTAATGGAACCCATTCAAGGTGAAGGATTTAATTCTAGTGTAGTGATACAACAAATTCAAGAGTGTCATCCCAATGTGGAATCATATCTAAGACTTATTTATATTTATTGACTACTTCTCCTTAAGGATGATGGTATCTCCAAGAATAATTCATTTGCTCAATGTTTTGTCAATTAAGTTTTTAAAATTTCCATGTAAACACTCTATCCAAATCATATGTTGCATCTATAATAGATAGAGATAAATAAATATTTTATGCATATCTTAAGATTAATGTGATGATGATTTTGAACTCTAAGTGATGTAATAAAGTGCACCTAGTCACCTTGACTACAAATACCAATTCTAATAGTAGGTCTATGCATGGAGTAAACTTGGGATTTGTCAATGCAAAATGTAATCCTTGCCACTTGAGATGGAATATGTACATAGTCAATTACCTATGTGATGGTGTCAATGTATCCTCACCAATATTTGCATTGACTTGATGAATTATGTACCATAATTCTAAGTATTGGGATACTCATCAATGAATAATACTAGATCAAAAATGGTGTCTTTTTATTCTTTATATTCCTTGATTGAAAATATATATGGTGGTATGGCTCCCATAAATGTCATATATGAATAAGCTATAGTTAATTCACTAAGCTAATAGAGTTTTGTTTATTTGATTTAGTGGCTTGACTCTTTTGTATGCACTTCACAATTTAAAATTAGGTAGCTAGGGCTTGTTCTTATGGATGTGAGTGAGCTTGTAGTTATATTTTATAAATGATCATGATGTTTGTTTTCAATTCATTGATATATTTTTTGGCATTCAATTCTAGTTCATGTGCCATTAATGCCTAGCATCTCTAAACTTACTTCACTTGTTTAATTTAAAATTTTCCACTTCATTTTGGTGGGTATGCCACATAGACCTTATAGATGTTCATAAGAATAACATGTCATTGTATTTTGCTAATGGTGATATTATGATTGTTTTCTCTTTATATCTAGCCATGCCATAGAGGCTTTTGGTTGTTAGTAGTTAGATACTATGTTAAAATTGAGTTAGTCTAAATTAATGTAAATCAAACACATATTCTAAAGAAAAGTTTTGAATAAATTTGGCAGGCATATTTTTTAAAGGATACGAGAGTCAATTTTTTTCAAACCTCAAGTTTCAAACACTTTCACTAAACAATTTTTCTGAAGACCAAATGTTGGTTGAGACCTTCTAAACCAAAAGTTTCAAAGACTATATTTTGAAATATTTCTCTGATTAGGTTTTTTGAATAATTTCACTAAAATATTTCTCTAAGTACTTTTTCTAAGCCATTTTTCCAAAGACCAAATTCTAAATATTAAATTCCAAAGATTGAACATGAAAGACCAAATGCAGACTATTTTTGCCAAAGATGTAAATACCAAAGAATTTTGATGAATAGAAAGAATCTTGAAGAATAAAGTCATAAAGGGTAAAATCATGATGAAACTAAATTCCAAAGGATAAATACTACATGGTGGATAAATTTTCAAAAACTCAACATGTAAATAAAAGTTCCGAATAAAACTTGGGAATAAAATCTATGAACAAAATTTTGAAAGAACATTTTTGTGAAGGTTATAATAGGTATGAAGGATCAAAAAATGTTGAAGATCAACTTTTGAACAAAATTCCCAAAGAGTGAGTTATATGAAACCCAATAATTTTCAAATTGTGTATGTTCAAAAAACCTATGTATATACATAACTTCTAAAAAGTATTAATAGGTTAGTCTGAATAATTAAAACATCTCCATTTGTGTTTAGTGAATAGATAATTTAGGAGCAAAATATAAATGTCTTATGAAAGAATATTTTAAAAATAGGAATAGATATTTTAGAATATAGTGGGTCCCTATTCTAAATAAATAATGAGGGTATGTTTAGTAAAACAAATGACAACTTATAGGGGGACTAGGCCTGAGTAGTTAAGAACCCATAACCTTTGGTTAGTAATTCCAAATCAAACATGAACCATTTCAAAAGAGAATAATTAAACAAAATACATAAAATAGACTCCTAAAAACAACATAAAACATATTTTCCTAGCTTATACCATGGATATATGTAGTCGAGTGTTTTCATTTTACCCTTATTATGAATATTTTAGCAAAGACATGGGATAACTATATGTTTTATTTTGGTTTCTTTGAAAACATATTTAAAACTAGGGAAGCTATTGATTTACTACCATTTAGGCATCCATAGCCTTAATAGATATGCCTTTGGTTCTTTTTCTTTCCTCTTGTATTCTTACGTGATGCATGATATATTGATCGTATTTAATCATTTGATGCTTTGATTACCCTTATAATTTATTTAGGTTTGATTGATCACTCTTTTAGGATGCATTGGTTCTTATTTTGATACTTTTTTTTAGAATATAGTTGGAAGAGGGAGATTATAAACCCTAGTGAGATGGTATATATAAGGGCATAATTTACCAGATTGTGCCTGCCAGCTATATCCATATCAATAGTTATTACCTCAAACAAGTATTAACATAAGAGGTGCATTTTATCCAATGAAAATGAGATTTTTTTCTAAATTTGTATTTAGCAATGAGAGTAACCTTTATATTATTTATATAATCATTCAATGGTATCATTACCATGATTAATTTTCTTATTTCATACCTAAATTTTTAAAATCTTAAACGCAAGTGTGTAAAACCTACAGATAAACCAATTTGTGTGTTTTATTTGATTCCATTATTGCCTTAGTTCTTCTGTTTGGGAACCTTCCCATAGATTAAAATTTTATATTCTAAACATGTATAGGAAGTCTAATGGATTGGGTACTTGCTTGAGTATAATAGGGCAAGTAAATCAGATTTCCATTACAAATAAGATATATGATCTATAAAATAAGGAACTAAAATAAGGGAAGGAAAATGTTAAATATAGGAACATTAACCTATAAAATATGGAAACTAACTATGAAAGTAGGGAAACTAACTATGAAATCAATAAATCTATTCTACTCATAACTTTACCACAACACTTTTTATTACTCAGGGACATCTCTAGATGGAACAACCATGAAGTATTCAAAATTCATCTATTGAATAGATATGTTTATTCATTACCTTGGAGGTCCCTCAAATAAAAAGCATTGTTACCCAAGATATCTAAACCATGATAAGGTCCAATCCATAGTAGGTAAAATTATCACATTGTCCTTTATTTTCATGGGATTTATCCTATAGAATTACCAAGTTAGATATTCAAAATGATTTGAATTTTGTTCTTCTTTCAAACCACCTTTTGACTATGTCCTAATGTTTACTAAAATTTTATAAGACTTCAATCCTTGAATATTCCATCTCTATTATGTATAATAATCTAGACTCCACTTTTTTAATAGGTTTAATAAATTATTTCATAAATTGATATGTTGTAAATTTAAGAATAATTAGGAAAAATAGTTGTCATCCATATAGGAAAAAGTAAGGTGAAGCCTTAAGGGCCTACTTATATCTTGTTTTATCAACCCACAATTCATATTTTAGTATATTATTCCACTCTCTAAATTTATATGCTATTGAATTTTTAATGGCACCAATTTGGTTTTTATTTGTTGATTCCACCAATTTATTTCTATGTGGGTAATGGTTAGAAGATGACTTGATGGTGATTTGATTATCATGGGCCCATTCAGTAAATTTAGCTAATTGTAATGCTATCCCATTATCATAAATTAAATAAATGGGGGTAAAAAATCTAGTGATGTTTTCTTCCAAAAATTTAATTACATCTTGTGCTCTAGAATTCCTTATAGCTACTATTTTAGTCCATCGATTGTAGTAATTTTTGGCAATGAGTAAAAATTTATGGACAACTAAATAATTGGAGTTAAGGACCCCAATGAAGTCCAATCCCCATTAAGAGAATGGTCCTCCTTCAATGATAAACTGTAATGGCATTGTTGTGTGTACCTCTCTTTTTTCCAAGACATGGCATTCATGGCATGGCTTGACATGAACATGCGCATCCTTAAATATTGTTGGCCAATAATAACCCATTACAAGGATTTTATGGTCTATGGTGTTCCTACAGGGATGTCCACTACCTATTTTTTGGTGTAAGATTTACATAATTTCTTGAGCTTTCTCTTATGATACACATCTTATGTAGATGCCTTCATAATTCATTATATATATAACTCCCTTTATGATCATGTAATGAGAGGTTTTGAGCCTAAAATCTATCCTTTGTTCTTTATTGAATTTAGGGGATCAATTAAATATGAGTAAATATTGAATAATATTAGTATACAAGTCTCCTCTAGATACTTGGGTTTCATAAACTTCCTCAATGGTGATTGATGTGTGGGTCAGGTTTATTCATGAGCTGAATAATTCCCTAACCTCTAAAAATATTTGTAGGTTTCATTTCTATGTAAAATTCCTAAAAATTTTCCATACACTTTCCTTTGTGTTATCCTAATTCATTTTGACCCAAAATGAGTTTGACAATAAGATCTGACACAATGGAAATGATCTTATTCCTCAAGATGTAGTTTTGAAATTTGTTTACCACTTCAATAAGGAAAAATATTTATTTATCTATCATTAAATACTTTAGATCTACTTATTTTACATTTGTTCTCATGAATGAAATAGGATGTTCACTTTCATCTTTCTTCTAGGTAATCATAATGGAAATGGTACGTTCTAAAGCAAATGCATAAAAGAAGTTTGTAGTGAAGTCTATAATTATTAGCTCAGGGGCCTAAGATATTTCATACTTGATTTCTTGAATAGAATTTTTGGCCTCTACTATCCATTATGATTTAACATATTACTTGAGAATTCCATTCAGAGGTTTAATAATTTTTTTAAAGCTTGAAATAAACTTCCTTACAAAATTTATTTTCCCAAAGAAATGTTTGAGCTCCTTGTTGATATTTGGGATTACAATCTTTGATATCCCCTAAATTCCATATGGGTCAATTAAAATTCCTTATTTTTTCATTATGTGACCCAATATATTTCCCTTAGTAATTATAAATATGCTCTTCTTAGGGTTTATCAAGATTCCAAACCTTGGACATATTTCAAATATTGATTGTAGGTAGCCTACATGATTAGTTATAGTATTTGAAAAAATAGTGAGGTCATCCATGTAAATAATTATGAATTTACCTATTATCCCTTAGAATTCATGGTATGTATCTCAATGAAAATTAGATCCTACATTAACTAGGCTGAATGACATCCTATTATATGCATAAGTACCCTAATTTATGTTAAACATAGTCTTCATTCTATCTTTGGATTCAACTATCACCTGGTTATATTCTAAAAATCCATTCAAGAAGGAAATCATTCCTAAACCACTTACTATCTATATCACCTCATCTATGGAAGGAAAAGGATATTTTTCTTTTTTAAAATCCCTATTCAAGTTTATAACATCAACAAATAGTCTAATCTCCCCATTATTATTCCTATCTAGGACTAAGTTATCCACATAGGTAGAATGTCTGATAGGGAAAACTATTTTTTCATGTAAAAAATTTTCAACTTATTTTTGAATAAAAGGCTCTAGGATAGGATTTATAGGCCTTTAGCTTTGCCTAAATGGTTTTTAGTCTAGCTTCAATGGGATTGTATGGGTGGTGATCCTTTAATTAAAATCCATCAAGTCTTGATATGTACATGAGATCACATCTTTATACTAGGTGAGTAAATCCTTCATCCTTTGTCTTTCTTCTAGAGTGAAATTAAGGCTAATGTTAAATAAAATGGATCATACTCATATCATAAATTCTCCTTTTTGAACTCTAATTCATTCACTTTAAGTTATCTTTATTGTTGTGATTGGGTATCCAAGTCAAATTCTCTTTCCAAATAAACCATTCATAAGGGAAGGTGGTTCTCTTTAAATCTAATGACTCTTTATCATAATTCATCTTAGCATAGAGAAATAATATCCTTTTCATTAATGATTTGAGACTTAAATCATCTTGAATTAGTCAATAATTTGATGATCTTCTAGTCATCATCAAAGACTTTGAAATTTTACATGTTATAAGGAACAGATGGATAGGTACTTATTCAATGGAAAATATATGTATCTTGGATTCTTGTAGTGGTGTTAAATTGGTAGTTAAAGTGGAAAGTGAATCAAAAACATAATTTTACTCTCTAAGAATAACTACTATTTTAAAGGCCTCAAAGGACTCAATTAAATCCAAAGCACTATGTTTTAAACTCTTCAGGTATGATATATTCCATTGGTATTTATTCTTGACCTAATTGATTACTAGCTATAAATATCCATTTATTAATAGCTACTTGACATTAGTTTTTAGAGTAAACTAGAATCCTAAAATTAGTGCCTCATAATCTGATTTATTATTGGTGTAAGGGAACTATAATTTTTATGTTTCCATGTATTTACTACCTTATGTATTAATCAATTCAACACCAATGCCTAATCTTTTCTTTGAGATTTCACCATCAAAGTGGAGAGTCTATGATTGATAATGTTCTTGGACTTTTAGTTTCTACACCTTATACTTTGTGGTAAAGTCATAAATCCCAAGGTTAGGAGATTTATAGCTTACCTCTTCATTATTAGTTACATATTATGTAATGGGGTACTTCATTCTTTGTTCTTGATCAATTAAAATTTGGTTTTTAATACCTCTCCATGGAAACCAAATATGAGAGAAGTCTATAGCTACATAGCCATTCAATGTCTTTAACTAGTCTCTATTAAGGAGGAGTCTGTATCCTTTTGGGATATCCACCACAAGTATATCAATGGTCAAATGTACACATGGTTAAAATGCCACTTGGATGTGTACATCATTAAATTTTTTAACTAAAAGGACCATTATCTTATCTAAATATGAAAAAATCCTCTTTGATGGGCTTGGAGTTAATCTAAGATTTTGGAAAATAGAAGTTGGCATCATAGTAGTTGAAGCTCCATAATCAACTAAAAAATTATGAATGTTCTTTATAAATTCTCAAATAGTTAATAATAAAGGAGTAACTTATATCTTCCTCTTTTATATAATATTTGTATGAGAAAATTTTATCTTCTCAATAATAGACTTTTCTATAATGGACCTCCATAAGAGATCCTTATTTTCATTGATATAGGCTAATTCATGAAGAGTAATGTTGGATTTAATATTTTTCATATATTCAACAATGTTGTATCCTCCTTTGTTCTATTCCTCCTTATTTTGGAGCTATTCACTCCCTTGTAGAGGAGGTGCATTATTATCAACCCTTGGATTTAAAGTAATAGTAATATTGTTTTAGAGAGTATATATTGTGAAGGGATGCTTATTCCTCATATTATAATTATCTTTTTGGTAATTCTAAAAAGCATTATCTAATAAAAATTATATTTTAGTTCATTATCATCCTTTCATGGGAAAGGAGACTCATGAGTTTAAAACACCATGGTGGTGTTTAAGGGATACATTTTAGGATGTAAATGTTGGCCAAAATTGGCCTACATATGAATCTTTAACCTAGATGGATGCAATGTAGTATTCTAGAGAGGTCCTAGAGTGAAGTGAGAGCCTGACTAGACTTATTTTTTATTGAAGTAATCTAATGGTGGAATATGAAGACCACATGTCACTTGTAATATTTTGAAACACTTTAAGCAAGTCTTAAGGTAAATTTGTTGATTTTTGAGAAGCACGTCTAGAAACGAGTCTAGAATTGCATGTAAAGGATCTCATAAGTTTACATGGTTTTTGAACACTCAAGAAAATGAATGGGGTTTTTTAAAAAGTATCAAAGGTTTATCATATCCTTTATAGGTCAAAAAATAACTAGCATAATCCTAGAAGATCCAAACCATCATGGCACATCATATAGGAATGAACATGTTAGTTTGGTTATACATTTGATAATGTATTTGGGAGGCCTATAAATATTGAAGGAATACATGGAAATGTGTATTTTATGCCTTAAATATCCCCTAAAAATTTAGTATCTTAATGATTTTTTAATCTCAAGATATAATCTTGAAAAAATGATCTAGTAGTATAGGACGTGCCCAAGGACATCAATTTAAAGCCACAAGAAGTAGTCATTTGGGTTTAAAAATATTAAAAGGATCCTAATGTTGAACATGGAGCTACCAAGTGTCAAAATATCACTTAATCATATCATTATATCAATAGCACATGGGTGAACAATCAAGTCAATAAGTAAAAAGGTCCTTGGATCAAGATCGATGGTGCATATTATTGCATAGAAATATTGATAGATGATCCATGTTAAATACTAGGATCAATGGATATAGATAGTTCAATGGTGTACATTCAATCATGAAAAATTAGATCTAATTGTGAGAATGAGGTTAATAAGTTAGAGGATCCTAAGATGGAATGTGATGGTGACAAGTATTACTATCATAGTGAATCAAAGGATCAATGGCACATATTTTATCTTACAAATCAAAGATCGATGAAGTATATTAAACTATACAAATGATATCGATAGTGTAAATTATTTAAAAAGGTTAATGAGCCTAGATTTCATGTGAGGCTATCATGTCATGAAAAATTGGTAACTGGATGAAGACTGGTAGTAAGATCCATAGATTGAACATGAGGTTACCAAGTGTCACAATTTGGAAACCTGAATCAAAGATCGATGGAGAAAATTCAATAAAGTTATAGGAGGCACAAGATGATGACATGTATTCAAATTTATGATGTTCATTTTTTTAAATATCATAAATAGAATGGTGAGAATGCCATATAGGTAGGCATGTTCGATCAAAAGATTTTGTAGACCTAGATGGGTGAATGCATAGAGATGAGATCCAAATATGATTCAGGTCAAGCCATAGTAGATATTTCAAGTATGAAGACTACCATTAAAGCTTAATCTGGACCTTTGGTTTGAAGATTTAAAACTTGTAGGACTTATTTTTGGAGCTCATAATGCATTTACATGACTATGTCCATTATCTTTTTAATGGGTGCCCATGCATATAATGAGTTCATGACTTCCATAATTTTCATAGGTATAATAGGTTTATTTAAACCTAATGGAGATAAATAATGAGGCTTAACATATGATAGATCTTCATTGAAATGATGACTATATGAAAACCAATAAATGGGATTGGTTTTCATCTATAGTAGACATATATCAAGGATTCGAAGTAGGAGAAGAGTTTTGATTATGAATATAAGTTTATTATATTTTAACATGATCATATCCTTGAAAAATAGGTACCTACATCCACTTAAAGTAGACATAGTCATGGCTCTATCATATCCATGGATATAAGGATCTTGTCTTTATAATGAATCCATGTAGAGGGTAGCATAAACGTTATAAGAAAGATATTTGGGGATTGAAGAGTGAAGGTGGAGCATTAAATTATTTTATCAGAGCCTTTAAATATTTTCCCTCTTTGGTAAGATCATGAATCATCATCCTCAACAAGTTCTTGTCTTTTAGTGTATTTCTCAATGAATGAGAAGGTTGAAAGGCTATTGGAGCTAATAAAGGTTAAAAATATCAAGAAGAATTGGTTATAATTGATCAAAAAGTGGTTGGGAATTCATTGAAATGTGGTTGTGACCAATTTATTGATTTTTTATTACATGTTTAGTCTCTCTCTCTTTCTCTCTTCCCCTTTTCTCTTATATCTCCCATTTTCTTCCCTATGATAAACTCTCTAAATTTTAGATAAGATTTGTTTTTTCTTGATTTTAAAGAGTAGGTGACTCTAATTTTTAAGGAAAGATCATTTAATTTTTTTTAAAAATACATATTTAAATAATAAATACTTTATTTACCTATCTATTACCTCTAAATTATGTTTAGCAAGATTGTGCATGATGGCATTGTGAAGGAGTTTATTCCATGCCAATTGCCTTTATTTCTTGCCTATTTTAGGTGTTTTAAAGTTATTTAAAGGTTTGAAATCATGATACTTCACCATTAATGTATTCTTTATGTGAATATTATAATTCCTCTTTACTTCATTCATTGCTTGTGATCCTAGTTTATGAAACACTTATGTAATTAACTAGTTTGTGAGATTGTGTGAGCTAAAATTGTCTTATATGTAATTAGTATTTATTTAATTTTTATGTGAGTTCTCATTTGAATTTTTTGAATCACTTTTTTAACTCTCTTAGTAACCCTTTACCCCCTCTATATCCCTTTTTACAATAGAAGCATTAGTCTAGGTGATCCATCAGGAGGAAGCTGGCCGTCTCTAGAGGTTCAACCCCATTACAAGATACCCATAGCCTGGGGTTATCCCAATATTGTGTCTAGGAGTGGGGGATCCTAAATAACCATCCCATAATGGTGTAATTCCATGTCACAATATTTTATATCATGCCTAGTGAAGCCAACTTTCAATGAATAATTAGTCAAGTTTGATGTTGGTTTATCAATTTATAGTAGTTATAAGCTTTTATGTTTCAATATCTGGTGACTCCAATAAACACTCAACATTTTGGTATAAATAAATAGTTATATTTCATTCCAAAGGTGAATAAAATAGTAAATTCTAGAGGTATTCCTTTTTAATTTGTTAAATTAACTTTAAACTCAATAAAAAGGTTAATATTTGGTAATACACATCCATATAATGGAATATTTCCTCCTAAACCAATTTCTAATTTTACCTCTACAAGATCTTTATTGGGTCCTTTCACTTCCATGGTATCCCCTAGATCTTTTCATTTTATGGATTTCAATGTTTAGAGTCTTTGGACCTAAAGTATTATGACCCTATCCTAGTGGCATCTCTTAAAATTGTTCCTTACTTCATGGGTGACCAATCTACAATCCATTTTAAAGACCTTAAATATATACCTAACTTTTACAATATTCATGATATCATTTAAGAAAATTTGTCTATTAGGTTATTATCCATCTCATTCAAGGGTAAATCCTTGGATTGGTATAAGAACCTTATTGATAACTCCATCACATCATGGGATCAGTTATGTGATGCATTGTGTAAGAGGTTTAAGGATAAGAGTGACCACTTGTCACTTGCAAAATATTTAACTACAATCAAAAGGGATCCTCATGAGGTTATACAAGACTTCAATACCAAATTTTTAAAAACATGGGATAAGATCCTAGTCTCTATCAAGCCTAATACAAATTATGCTTTCCTTTACTATCTAGAATCTCTAAATAGTGATATTGTAGTAATGATTTAGTCTATGGGAGGAAACACATTACCAAATGCTTATGAGGTAGCAATCAGAGTAGAAATTTGTCTAGTACAAGATGGTAGGGTTACACCTAGGCCACCAATGCCTTTATTTCCTAAGATTAAACCACCTCCTATTTAAATATCTCCCCTTTCTTAAATTCCACCTATGTCAACGCTTACTTTCATACCTAAACCAAAGTAGGAAAAGGTTTCAACTAGTGAATCTAGTGACTCCCAAGAAAACAAGATTTTACAAGATCTTAAGAGCATGTTTCAATCATTTGGAAATGAATTGGTGAATTTGAAGAGGTATAAATCCTAGTTTAATACACCTTATCAAGATCCATATCATCCTCAATAGTAGTATTATTAAGTAAAAGGCCACCCTATAAAGGAAATTTCTAAGTGCAAGGATAAGGACAAGGGAAACCTAACTATGTTAGGAAAAATAATTATAATATAAATGATACAAAAACCTATAATGATTTAGTCCCTAATTATAACAACATTGATCAGGAATGTGAGGGTATTATGCCTTATAATTAGTCTTTTGGTCAATCCATTGTCCCAAACATTAACTTTAATCAGGATTTCAAGGATCATTCATAGCAAGCTGATAACTATGGGTATAATCAAGCTCTTATGGCTTAGATTATAGAGGTACTTATGATGACAAAAATAGAATAAATTCAACAAGGCCAAAGGCCTAATAAGGAACCAAAATATTTGGGTGCTACAATAGTTAACTATGAGTAAGAAGAATGTTATGCATACAATCAACATGCTAGTTTTAGCCAAACATGCATACTAGTGACAGTTAATACAAGGTTCAAAAGAAGAAATGTGGATGGTAACTAGGAAGTATTCAAAGAGATTACCACTATCATGCCATTAATATAAAATCTAAAAGAACCTACTTCTTCTCTAAAGGATCTAGTAGCTTAAAAAAATTAGAATCAAGGGAATGCCTTTATACCCCAATACTCACAAGTTTAAGGTAAGGTTGTGGCTCTAAAATCACAATAAAAGGTTGGTGGTTTTCCCATCAATTTTTTTGAACAAATTAAAAATACTAATATGAGTGTACAAATGTGGGACATGATTTCTATGCCTAGTCAAGTGGATATCCTTCAAAAAGGATTGTCAAAGATGAATGTTTCTAATAAACCACTAGGAAAGTAAAATGTAGTCCTCACTAATAAAACTAAAGAATATAATGAAAGGAAATATAATAAGGTGGTCAAACCTCCTACCTTATAAATTTATGTGATTATTGGTGACTCCTTGGTACATAAGAGAGAAAGTACTTCAGTGATGCCAAAATCAATAGTAGATTAGATTGGCTTGAGGTATAAACCCTAATATAAGGGAGTTTTCTAGCTAGATGTATCTTTCAACAAATTAGTTGGTATAATAAAAGGTCTCAACTTAACCCTGGATGCTTGTCCTAGTGTTTTAGTGGCTTAGGATGTGTTGATTATAGATGTGCCTTCTTATTTTGTTATATGCTTATCGAGAGATTTCAAAACAAAAATTAGGGGTTATTTAACATTAGATTGGTCCTACATGGATTTTAATATAAGGTATGGGACCAATGTTTCCATCAAATCTGAGACTTTTTCATAATTTCACATTGATCCTTATGGAATAGATAGTTCAAACATCAAATATACCATCCTAGATGAAGATGAACACCTGGTTGGTTAAGAAGTAAACACTCATCCCAAGGAGATACATGATATGTTATTGGATGATTTATGGAATGAAAATACGTTAATTAACCCTATAAAAGGTGTTGAGGAAAGAGAAATGGGAGTCTACTACTTATATGATGATAATCAATCCATGCCATACCTCACTAGGCCATAGGAAAATACTAGTGGTTTGTGTAAATTTTTATTTAATGGATTAAGGGGAAAACATGAGATAGGTGTAGGTGTAATGCTATTATCTCCCTTTAATGATAAGTACGTATCTTATTACAAGTTTTAATTAAATTAATCTTAAAATTTAGTTAATTACAAGGGCCTTATCTATGGCATCCATTAGGATAGTAAGAAGGTGATTACGCATTTACACATATAAGAGGATAGTGAGCTAATAATGCATTAGGTTAGAAGAAAAAACATCATGAACAATACCTTGATGAGATCCTATAAACATAGAGTGTGGGACATTCTTGAGGATTTTAAGGCCTTTAACATTCAAGTAGTGCCAAGGAACCAAAATTAACATGTTTATAGGTTGGTAGCTATGGGATCTCAATTTGACATCTCGAACAAGTTTAAAAGGACCAAAGTGTAGCCACATGTCAAAGTGGTGGTAAGACCATTAGTGATAGATAATGAAGCTCATTGGTAGGTCTTCGATAGTGACAATTAGATTGATTATTTATTGAAATAAGAAGAAAAGTTTTTTTATGAGGTAGATCATATAAGAAAAGACAAGGTAGTGATGTCAAATAATGAGGAGAATTATGAAAGAGTTCTTATACTAAGAAATAAGATTCTAAATCTTGGAGAGGTAAACACCAAGGTTGATAGGCATGACTTCATTGATATTTATAGGAAATATTCAGACATCTTTGATTGGGAATACAATGATCTGAGAGGTTTTGATCCCAAGCTAGCCCAACACACTATAGAATTAGAGGATAATGATAAGCCTATAAACTAGAATTAAATGACTTTCAAGCCCAAAATTGAAGAGATAATGAGGAAATAATTGACCAAATTAATTTAATCCAATATAATCTTTCCCATTAAGCATTCCTCATGGGTAGCCAATTTGGTACCTATGAGGAAGAATAATGAGGATATCTAGTTGTGTGTTGAATTTAGGATTTAAAAATGATCTCCATACAATATAAATACCCCTTACCATCCATGGAGAAACTCCAAATAATTTTTGGTTCATAATGCTCATCTCTTTTGGATGGGTACTTAGGGTACAACCTAGTGCTAGTAGGAGAATAAGACCAATATAAGACTACCTTCACTAGAAAGTGGGCACATGTTATTATCAAAATATGCCTTTTTACTTGTAAAATTCTAGGAAAACTTTCCAAATATCCATGGACATGGCTTTCCAAGGATTTATAAATTAGAGGGTGCTTGTCTACTTAGATGACATCACAATTTTCTATAAGATGGCTAGTGAGCACTCAGATCACCTGAGATTGATCTTTGAAATGTGAAAATAATATGGGATCTCTTAGAATCCCAATAAATGTGTATTTATTTTTCATAAAGGAAAACTCTTGGGACATATTGTCTCAAATTAGGGAATAGTTATTGACCCTAATAGAATAAGTGCCATCTTGGCATTATCCTTACCTAAGCATAAGAAAAGACTCCATAGTTTCTTTAGAAAAATAAACTTTGTGAGAAGGTTTATACCTAGTTTTGCAAACTTGGTCAAAATCATCACTACCATGTTAAAAAATAACCAAGTATTCACTTGGTCAAATGAAGGTAAAGAAGCCTTTAAGGCCATAAAGCAAGCCATTGCCCAAACACCCTCACTCATGAATCCTAATTTCTCAAGGGATTTCATATTGTATACCTTTTCCAATATTTACAATATATTAGCTATGCTAATGCAAAATAATGGTGAAGGAATTGAGTAGCCAATTACATTTTTTAGTCAAGGGCTTAAAGGATATGAAGTAAGATATAATTTTTTGTAAAATCAAGTCCTTGTAGCTGTAAGAAGACTTATAAGTTCAGACCAATGATCTCTAATAGTAGGATTTATATTATGGTGTCTCATCCTGGGGTGAGGGACTTCCTGCTTAACAAAGACTTGAATGAGAAGAGGGTTGGTTGGATTACTAAGGTCATGGAGTATGACATGGAGATAAAGGTCACTAAGATAGTGAGAGGCAAAGGATTATGTGAGAATATGGTGTATGACCTTCATAAAGATCAATAAGTTATTTTGATGACACAAGACAACTCACATATAGATGCACCCCCACCTCACACTACATGGCTTTAGGATATGATACATTTCTTGATAATAGGTGAGTGCCCTCAAAGTATGGATATAAAAAAGAGAAGGTATTTGAGACTCTATTCCATAGCTTATGCATCAGTTCATGGTTTTTTATTCAAAAATGACCTCAATCGAATGCTTCTAAGGTGTATAGATGATGACTAAGTGACAAGGCTCTTGGAGCAATTCCTTGATGGGCTTATAGGAGGCCATTTTGCTCTAAGGACAATAATATAAAAAGTGATGAGAGATATTTATTACTAGCCTAGTCTATTCAAGGATGCCTATGTATGGGTGATAAAGTGTCAAAAGTGTGCTCTCTTTATCAAAAAACAATGACTAGAAGACTAGGTGGAGAAACCCTTCATGTAGTGGGGTTTATACCTCATAGGAATGATCAATCTACCTTTTAGTAGAAGAAACAAGTGGGTACTCACTACTAATGATTACTTCATCAAGTGGGTGGAAATAATTTATCTAAAAGAAGACAATGAAATAGTAGTGTTGAACTTTTATGATAACATAGTAACAAAGTTTGGTGTACCAACAACAATAATTTTAGATAATGCCTTAGTACTTATTGGCATGAAGATAAGTGAATGAGCACTTCAGTTGGGCATCTTCCTTATTATATCCTCCAATTAATACCCCTAAGGAAATAGACTAGTAGAGTCCACAAATAATAACTTGATAAGGATTATCAAGAGGACTATAGAAGAGAATCAAAGAGTATGACACATAAAGTTAAGGATAACCTTATAGGTTGATATAGTGACTCCCAAAGTTACCATTGGAAATTCACCATATGTCCTTGTTTATGGGAGGGAAGCCAAATTTCCCATCACTCTTGAGTTACCTTCCTTGGAGTTAAACCATTAGCTTGAGTTGATGGATAATGAATCTTTGAGCATGAAGATGGCAAAGCTCATGGAGCTTGAAGAAACAAGGGACCTTGCAATAAAGACACTAGAATCACATCAAACTCAATTCAAGAAATCCTTTGACAAGAGAACCATAGCAAGGGAATTCAAAGCATGGGATCTAATCCTCAAGTAGAGTTCAAATAAGGCCAAGTGAGGAAACCATACCAAGTTTGATAGCTTGTGGAGTGGCCCTTACTTGATCCATGAATGAAAACAACATAATGCTTTTAGATTTCCCAATTGGATGGAGAGCTATTACCCATCCTAGTCAATGAAATTCATTGAAATCATTTCTATTAAAATATTTTGCATCCATTATATAAATTAGAGTAGTTTTTCATGTTTTCCTCTAAGTGACTTGTGCACATTTTTTTCCAGTCATGTGTTTCCCTTCCATAAGTGCTTTAGGCATACTCTTTATTTTGTTCTTATTGTCTTTTTTGATTTAAGAGAAGGTGTTAGAAAGGGACAAACTTGTATCAATTTAATATTAGATGAGAAAAAATACTTCTGACTCTATATGCCTAATATATCAAACAAGGTAACTACTCTATTACATAACAAGCATGAAATCCTAGGAGGTCACCAAAAATGTTGGTCAAAATTGGCCTGCATATGAAGCTTTACCCTAGATGGATGTAGTGCAATATTCTAGAGAGGTCCCAGAGTCAAGTGAGAACCTGAGAAAATATCTTATTGATTAAAGTAATCTAATGGTGGAAGATTAAGACCACATTTGACTTTCAAGCTTTTGAAATACTTTAAACAAGTCTTAAGGTGAATTTGTTGATTTTTGAGAAGCATGTCTAGAATTGTAAGTAAAGGATCCTATAAGTTTCCATGGTGTTTGAGAACTCAAGAGCATGAATGGGGTTTTGTAAAAAGTCTCAAATATTTATCAAAGCCTTGATAGGTCAAAATATGATGAGCATGATTTAACTTTTTTCAGGAATATTGGAGTCATATTCCTAATTTAGTTAAGGGTCTAGAATAAATAAATTAGTGAATAATATTGCAATAATTTAACCATTGATTTGTATAATTTATTTGTATTTTAACCTTTCTATAAATAGTAATAAATATAGATAAAATAAGAATTAGATTAAAATGAATTGAAACAACTATTGCAGGGTCTAATATCAGACATGTATGATTAGGATAGTATCACAAATCAGGATTTAACTTTTGTTCTATGAAAGGATAGGAGCACTGAAATAAGACACCCTAGAGTTTGGTTTTACTATCCTCTTCTACCTCTATTTTCCAAATTAATTGTAGAGACCTAGGTTTTTTAGGTTTTTTTTGTCTTTGTGTGAGCCTGCTTTTGAAATCTCAACTATTGAAAGTCTATGAAATGCTTTGTAGAGCTGATTTAATCTTCAAACCCTATGCTTCATTATACTTTGATAAAATTTAAAAAATAAGGGGGGTTAATGTGTGTAATATGTATTGAACATGTATCCAAAACCCTTGTGTGGGAATGATTCCTACATACCAATAATTTGAAGAGGGATCAAGCCATATGTAGTTCTCCCACTTAGTTTTCTTTAAACAATAGTGTTATGTAGATGTAAAAATGGTAAACTGGGTGTGATTGATGTGTCTAAGGACTGGTGTGAGGATTTAGATATGCTTTTAGCTGTATTAGATGGCTATATATAGAGAATAGAGAAATATCCTTTAGTGATTTTTCTTATATTCTTTATTACTTTGTAATATTTTCCAACCCCTCTCTAAAGGAACTTTGAATGGGATTTTATTGAGATATATTGGTCATGGGTCAAATGTATCCATACTAGGCCAACAAGATGAAAGATAAGAATTGAAAGGAAATAACCATTGGAGCTTAAAATTCAATTGGATATGAGAACCAAAATAGGAAACTTTAGGGTCCAATGTTATACTCCAAGCTAGGTACTCTTGTCATACAAGTGACAAACCTAGGGGGATAGGATTAGCCTAGGAGATATTGCCTGGTTGAGGTGCAAAAATCATTTGGAAAGCTTAGGATGAATGGGAATAAATATAAATATGTCTAGAAGGGTTATGAGAGCATGAAAGAAATACCTATGGGTTGGGTGTCACAAACCACACTCAATCTACTAATTTTTATATCTTATATGACATCATTTTGCCCCTTTATTCTAATGATGCAATGAAGTGGAATATTAGGATAAAGGAAAATTATGAAGCATACCTAGAATTACTTACAAGGGTGAATTTAATGAAGTTATGTGATGTTGGATGTGTATAGAGAGAACACATTATGAATTGTAAATCTACAACATAAAATTAGTAATAGATCATTTCTTACTAGACATGATATGTCTAAAGTAAAAATATACAAAAGCTAGGTAAAAGAGAGAGGAAGAGAAAGGAATGAATACAATTTATTAGTTACATGAAATAATATAAAACCTATTGTGATGCTAAGTTATACTAAGTGATGTTGGGTATGTGGTAAATGATGTTATACTAAGAGTGAATCATGAATAGAGCTGAGTGCTCAATTCCTTGAGAGTGGCTCAAGAATAAAAAGGCTATCCCTTTTTCTCTATCATTTCCCACTAAGTGAAGCTATGTGATCATGCATGTGTTAATCAATTTTTGGACTATGTGTCCAATCCCTCTGAGTTGGTGGATCAAGATTACAAAGGCTAGCTAGTCCTTTGGTTCCATCATTTCCCCATGAAGTGAAGCTATGAAGTGGTACATGTATGAATGTGTGTTGTATGATATGGATCCTAAATCCCATGAATGTTCTATAATATACTAATGTGGTGTGGATATCCAAATGGGTGATAGAAACTAAGCCACTCTTGGCCACTTAGAAAAGGTGGAGATTAGGCTTGTATGAAATCCACTCCAAAAATAGGTAATAGGCTTATATGGAAGCCACTCAATAATGATGTGAACCACCTATAGATGGAATAAGGCATGAAAATACTAAGAATGCTTGGGTAATGGCATAAACTATAAAGAAGAGAAAGCAAATGTGCCATGCACTTTAACCCCAATCATTAGTGTCTATAACATGAATTTTGATCTAGAAGTTATACAAACTATTATATCTAAAAATGGAAATGAGATCCATCATGTTGTGCATGATGCCCACTATATCTAGATTCTTTAAGAAAAACTATACTAAAACTATTGATTCTAAACTGAACTATTGATGACAAAACTATAAATAATCTTACCTTTCTATCTATTTATAGAAAATCTTTTTTTTTTGTTGTTTGGATAGGTGTACTAAAATGGGACACCCTATTATCTATCAGTATAGTCCAAACTTGGTGTTCTTGTCCTATGCTAATTTTAAACATAGATATGTGATTATCACTATCTATTTGGTCTGTTCTACCTGGTTTGAAATATGAATAATATTATGGGTGTTTTGAAATATAATTTTTTACTAAATAGAGGCTCTGATCTCTATGATAAAAACCCTTGTTTGTTTCCCCCTCTTCTGAGGGTAGGAATGAAGACCCTATAGTGACTACCCTTAGAAGAAAGAACCCTACAAGTGTGTTATTCTATGAAAATACATGATATAACAATGGTAAATTGATAATATATCTAAAGATATAGCATGGTTTGTATGAGAGATTGTTAGATCAATAGGGATATGCCTAGATAGATATAAAAATGTAATAACATGTGCAATATAGTGAGCTATAATTAGAAGTGTTAGTTGTTAGTTGTTGGTTATTAGTTATCAAGGAGGTATAGAGCATGATGTCCATCATGGCATCAAAGCAAGAAATATAATGCATGATGTGGATCATGGCATTAAAAATAGTTGAGAAGTAATCAAGAAAAAGTCACACAAAACAATAATCAAGAAGCATATAATAGTGTCTATGGGGATAAGTAAACAAGGGACATGGGCACATGCCACTCAAATTAGAAAGCAAGTATACAAGGCATGTTCAAATGCCACATACACATACGAATGAAATATGCAAGGTTAACACAAGGGACATAAGAACATAAAAGAGTATAAGCAAAGGACATTGGAAAATGTCCTAAGACAAACACAAGAGATCAAAGAAGAACTGAGAAATGCAATCACATCTAGCTATACAAAGCAAGAAAGGAAGACATGTAAATACTAGAAATACAATCACACCTAAATAATAAAAGTAAAAAGTGAAAGTATGAAAGACTTATAGTAAAAGAATAGGTATATGCTAAGAAATACACAAGTTTTATATACTAGTGAATGTAAATAGAGTAATCTATGTAAGCTAGTAAATAATGTACATCATCATGATAACTAGAGTGTGTGTGTAGGAATAACATAACCTGGATGGTGTAGTCATGTATAAATTGTCCCCAGTATATATATCAATATGTGTCTTGAATTTATGAATTATGATTCCCCCTCAATGGGTAGAGTGAAGCAATCAAGGATCTTGAAGTCACTGCACATGTTCAAAGAAGATCAAGTGAAGCATGGTAATGTACATAAGTCAATAAACAATATCATAAAATAGTAAAAATATAAGTCTAGCATGGTAATAGAAATGTAAATCATAGATGATACATATAATTGAAATGTTTTTGGTATTTTGAAATAAGATATGTACAATAAATCATAAGGAGATAATGTACAAGAAATACAGAGAAACTATGTACAAGTAAGCAAAAAGAAGCTATGTACAAGTAATTAAAATAAAGCTGAATACAAGTAAATTTGAAAAATTATATACAATAAAATGTGTAAACTAAAATACTATACATGGAATCTATGTAGATGCATAATATTCATTCGATTTTTTATTTTCTTTCCTTCAAGTGAGGATAGATGATACACTTTAAGGATAAGATTTTTAGTAATATTGTATGGATGTAGTCAAATCATTTTGAATTTTACTTTAATTTATTCTTTGGCATTGACATTGTGAAGATTTTATTTGAGGACAATATCATTAACTTAAAATTCTTTATTGTGAACTCAATTTTTATAGGATCAATCTATACATTGTTGGTAGATTTTGAGATGTTTTACTACATGAATGTGTGTATGGTCTAACTGCTCAAGCTAGTGTAGACACTTTTCATGATATTGGTCATCAGTGATAATAACTTTAAGGGAGATATGAAGAGATGGGATTTCTAATTCCAATGGTAAAAATGCTTGTGTCATAAATGAGTGAATAAGGAGTGGTTCCTATGGGCACATGAATACTTGTGTGATAGGCCCATAATGCAAAGACTAGTTGATTGTGTCAATCATCTCCAAATTTGGTCACTATTTTTCTTAAAATGTTGTTGATGGTTTTATTGGTAACCTCTACTTCACAATTTCCTTGTGGGTAGTATGGAGTGGAGAATGTGTGTTTAATCTTATATTTTGTGAAAAAAATATTCACAATTTTGTTATTTATTGATGTTCTATTATTGAAAATGATAGTTGTGAGTAGGTCAAAGTGTGAAATAATGTGAGTCATAAGGAAGATACAAATGTCCTCCCATATAGTATATTGAAGTGGAATGGCTTCCACCCACTTGGTAAAGTAGTTTGTAGCTATGATGATGAACTTATGCCCATTTCTAGATTCAAGGTTAATTTCTCTAATAATATCAAATCCCCATAACATAAATGGCCATGGAGAGATAATAAGTTGTAATTTTTGTGATGGTGCATGCTAGAGGTTATTATGTCATTGACATTTATCGCATAGCTTTGCATATTGTGAAAATTTATCTTCTATGGTGAGCCATTAAGATCCTTATCAAAGAAATTTGTGTGACATGGCCTTTCTACTAAAGTGACCACCACACTCACTATCATGTATCTGTGTAAGAGAAATTTTGGATTTTATTAAAGTCAAGCATTAAAGGAATTATCCATCAACAAATCACTTAAAAAGGTCTCTGCTAATGATTACATAATAGAGTGCTTATTTTTTTAACTTGCATTTATCATTTCATGAAAAATGTCTAGTGTAATAGATTTATTTAGAAAGTAATAAATATCAGAGAACCACTCTAAAGTTGTGGAACTATGTGTAGTGGCTAAGATGGAAAGGGCAATCAGATCTATGTTGAAAATTAATGGTGATTATAATAATTTAATTATGAAAATATATTGATCATCATTTATGTCAATAGGAATCAATGATGTGGAACTTGCCATTACATCCACATTTTGATTGCCTTTTCTTAGTATACTTTTTAAATAAAAGTAGTCCAACTAAGATGATAAACATTATACCATGTTTCGGTATGGGATAAGATGTTCTTCTTTTGTCTAATAGACATCATTGAATTGATTAACCAAAATTTGGGAATTATCAAAGACTTGAATAGATAAAATTTAGAGATACTAGGTGGTAAATATACCTAAGATAAGTGCTCCATATTCTATGACATTTTTTATGCAGACAAAGCTTAATCGATATGTAATAGGAACTGTGTGACCAAAAGGGTCAACAAAGACATGTCTACCCCTGCACTGGATACACATTGAAAACTATGAAATAACATGGTCTAAGTGTGAAAATGAGTATAATAGGAAATAAAATCATCTCTAAATGTGTCACTAATAGGATTAGTGTCCAAGAGTGGTGTGGCTTCCAAATGGTTTGCAATGATTTAGCCCTTTATTGATTTCTAGAGAATTATATTAAAGTCAAAATCTATTAATAACATGACCCATTTTATGATGAAACTAAAGAGATGTGGTTTTTCCATTATAAAATTTAAGGGATATACTTTTGTGATAACTTGTGTCTAATTATTGATCATGTAATATCAAAGTTTTTATGTGGCAAAAACTAATGCTAGACATAGTTTTTCTATTGTAGAATAATTTTTTTATAATCAACCAATGGGAAACTAATGTAATAAACTAATCACTCGATATGTTGATCATCAAGTTGTGTGAAGAGTGCTCCTAATATATGATTTATTGATAATATATAAAGTAGGAAAGACCTGTTAGGTATAGGTGGTACTAAAATAGGTAGATTAAGAAGATATTACTTGATTATATCAAATATTTCTTGACAGTATTAGTCCCATACAAACTTTGTATCTTTATTTAATAATCGAGTGAATTACTGAGTTTTATCAACAAGTTGAGATAAAAAATGGTAGATTTCTTGGATATTTCCTTGTAAGGATCAAATTTATTTTAAGTTCATGGGATGTGGCATGTTGATATTTCTTTGAATTTCTTATGGTCAATCTCTATGCCATGATGGGAAATAATGAAACCTAAGAGTTTGCCTGATGTAACTCCAAACACACATTTCTTTGGGTTTAATTAGATAATGTATTTCCTGAGTCTTTGAAAGATCTTTCATAAATCAATAGCATGATGTTGTCATTGTTTAGATTTATCTAATATATCATCAACATAATCATCGATAGTATGGTGAATCAAGTCATGAAAAATATCCATCATAGTATGACGATATGTGGCTCTGGAATTTTTTAATCCAAAAGGCATGATAATGTAACAAAATGTACCCCAAGGTGTTGTAAAAGATGTTTTCTCTTGATTTTCTTTGGTGATTTTGATTTGGTCATATCCTACAAAGCCATTCATAAATGATAACATTTCATACCTAGTTGTGGAATCTATGATCATGTCAATGTTAGGTAAAGGAAAATAATCTTTTGGGCATGTTTTATTTAAATCTTGAGAATTAGAACAACACTAAATTTGTCCCTTGGGTTTTACAATAGGGATTATATTGGAAACCCATCCAAGGTGTGCTACTGGTTGAATGAAGCCAACATCTAAGAGGTTTTGGATCTCATCTTTGACTAAGAGACCCACCTTAGGATGTATTTTGTGATTTTTTTACTTAATCGATTTAGAATCTAGGTATAAAGGAATCTGATGGAATGCTATATATGTATCAATTCATAACATATCTAAGTAAGACCAAGTAAAGAGTTCTAGGAAATATATTAAAATTTGATGAATATCTATATCCTCTTCCTTTCATAGGGTAGTGGCTAACAAGATAATGCAGGGATCCTAATTGGTTCCAAAATTGAAATTAACTATTTCCTCATTAAGCTATATGGAATGATCTAGTGTGTATGAGGTTGTAGGAATAGTATCATTTGAATCAATTGGTATGTCTTGGGGATAATCTAGATTTTCTCCAAAGTATGCATGGAAATTTGTGTGATGAGGAAATATATTCTTAGATAGTAAGATGGGAGGTCCTCATGTGCTTCAAGAAATTATAATAGGGATTCATCATTAGGAAATTCATCTAATGTGAACATATTTGGTGAAAATGTATCATCAATGAGATCAAGATAGGTCAATGATAATGTTGAAGTAGGATTAACATTGTGGTCTACTGATGTAATGGGTGGCTAAAACTTTATATTATTTAAACTGATAGAAGAAGGTTTATCATGAAGAAGGGTAAGCTGGTATCCCAGCCCTTGCTTTCCATGTTGTGTTGATGCCTCGATAGGATTGACAATTCCTTATTTGTGATTTCCAAGTCCTTTCCCATGATATCCCATTTTATTCAAAAGTTTAAGTAAAAAAGGGGATGTAAACTAGTGATTTGATATTGATGTTGGTACAAACTTGGAATATTTTAATGTGTTTCATAGTCTAAGGGTACCCTATGAGTAGTAGGTTGTGTTGGTATATTACCAAGATTAAAGTGTATAATATAATTATTTGGATATTCATCAACCAGATAGTATTTAAAAGGTTCATTGTCTATTGGGCATCTGTAGATGTAGCCTTTGTGACTAAATTTTAGATAAGCATGGAGTGTATAAGGGACTACATGTATATCATGAATCTAAGGCTAACCAAGTAATAAATTATAATTGAGGTCATTTAGAAAGACATAAAGTATTTGGTAGTGTCTTAGGTCCCAAAGTAATATTGAGTGTTATTTGACCCATGACTTTCCTTCGAATGTTGTCAAAACCTCTGATGTTCATATCAGAATGGTCTAGATCTTAAGGTTATATATTAAGATGTTTAAGAAAATAAATATTACAAAAGTTGAATCCTAAATAGTTATCAACTAAAAGTCTTTTTACCATGACATTATTAATTCTTAATTGAATATATATAGGTATATGTTGTTTAATGATGTGGCATGGGGGTAAATCCTCTTTCTCAAAGGAAATATGATCTTCAATCCATTGCATTATGTTGAGGATAGAGGCAACATAGGCTAGTTTGGTAGAAATAAGAATTCTAGTATTGTGAAGGGCCACATACAACACATATTTATAAGCATCTAATATTTAAATAAGTTTGAGAACTAAAACTATATTGTAAGCAGTGTTAACCTAAATGATGAAGCTATATCCATGGGTGTAATCAACCTACCTATATTCATAAACTTGAGTGATAACATGTACCCCATGATCTACTATAGGCATAGAATTGGTAGTAGGTATAGGATAGGAGCTAGATGTACCAAGTTTGAAGGTAAGAGGGATAGATATAATCTCTAGTGTTTACTTATGTCTAGTAGTGATAGAGAAATACTCAAAAGTAGCCAATGAGTTATATGCATCTAGGGAGAAATCATTTATGTGGAATGAAATGCTTGAAATTTGAGTTATAAGTTGTATAGAAATATTTTTATAAAGAAAATTCCAAATGAGATATAGAAAACAAGGTATAGAGAGCATGAAATTGTGCATGAATACATAAAAAACTTTGACATGTGCTATGATATTTATAATATCTGTAGCAAGATAAACTTGAAATTTTTTCCATATGAGAGATAGAAAGCAAGGGATAGAGAGCATGAAATTGTGCTCAAATGAATTAAAAAAATTGACATATGCTATGATATTTATAATATGTGTATCAAGATAAAATTTTAAAAATTTATATATGAGAGATAAAAAGTAGGTAATGAAACATTGTATTAAATACAAGTAAACATTGCTTTGAAGGAGAGGGATCTTACTACATTTAACAATAACTTTATTAATATCATCCCATATTATGAAAATTAAGCATGAAATGTAAATAATAAAGATTTGTATTAACATATGGTAAACTTCATCATTCATGTACATGATAGGACCAAGAATGGTCTCCTTATTATTTGCAATAAATGTAAGAAATGTTTTGAAATGAGTAAAATCCATTTGTAATTTTATGTGAAATCTGAATTGGATGTAAGGTGATACCTCAAAAATAAATGGACCTAGTATATGTAACTAGGGTTTGAAATAAATTATTTTTAAAATTATTAAGGTAAATTTAAAAATTTAAATGTAGAATTATGATTTAAATATTCAGGAAAAATAAAAAAAAATACTAGGAAAATATTAGGATCTAGTATAGGCAATTTGGGTTTGAAATAAATGATTTTAAAAATTACTAAGTTAAATTTAAAAATTAAATGTGAGTTTCTGATTTAAAATATGCAAGAAAAATAAGAAAATTATTGTAAAAATCAGCAAGGAATTTACCCTAGGGATTATAGGGTTTTTATGCATAAATGAAGTAAGTTGGGTTCATCAAATGAGTTAACTTTTTTTTAGGAATATTCAAGTCTTATTCCTAATTTAGTTAAGGGTCCAAAATAAATAAATTAGTAAATAATATTTTAATAATTTAACTAATTTGTATCATTTATTTATATTTTAACCTTGTTATAAATAGCAATAAATATAGAGGAAATAAGATTTAGCTTAAAAAAATTGAAATGGCAGTTGTAAGGTCTGATATCAGCTATGCAGGACTGGAACAGTATCATAAATTAGGATATATATTTTGTTTTGTGAAAGAATAGGAGCACCAAAATAGGACACCCTAGAGTTTGATGTTATTTTCCTCTTCTAACATTGTTATCCAAGTGACTCGTATAGACTTGAACTTTCTAGGTTTTGTTCATTGTCCCTATGTGATCCTTCCTATGAAATCTTGACTACTAAAAGTATACAAAACACCTTGTAGAGATGATTTGATATTCAAACCCTAGATTTCATTATGCTTTTATAAACTTTGAGAAAGAAGGGGGGTTAATGTGTGTAAGATACACTAAACATGTATCCACCCCCTTGTGTGGGCAAGTTGCCTACATACCAATACTCTAAAGAGGGGTCAAGACATATGTAGTTCTCCCACTTAATGTGCTTTGTGGAATAGTGTTATGTAGATGAAAAATGTTGAACTAGGTGTGCTTGAGATGGCTAGGTATTGGAGTGAGGATTTGTATTTGCTTGTACCTATATTGGATGGCTATATGAAGAGAATAGAATATTTTAATTTAGTGGTTTTGTTTGTATTCTTGCTTACTTTTTAATATTTACCAACATCTATCTAAATGAAATTTGAATGAGATTTTATAGAGATATATTGCTCATGGGTCGAATGTATTCATGTTAGGCCAACAAGATGAAGGATAGGAATCAAAAGGAAATAACCACTGGAGCACAAAATACAATTGGATAGGATCACCAAAATAGGACACCTTAAGGTTGGGTGCTATAGTCTAAGTCGGGCACTCCTATCCTATAGGTGTGGAACCTAGGGTGATAGGATTGGCCTAGGAAATGTTTCCCAACTAAGGTGTTTAGAAGGGTCATGAGAGAATGTATGAAATACCTATGAGTTGTGTGTCACAAGACAAACTCAAGCTACCAATTTTGACATTTTATATGACTACAAAGCATAACCCTAGAATAACCAGACTATCATGGCACATCACATAGGAATGAATAGGTTAGTTTGGTTATACATTTGATAAGTGTACTTGGGAGGTATATAAAATTCAAAGGACTACATGGAAATGATGTTTTTCATTTCTTAAATTTCCCCTAAAAATTTGGTGTCTTAATAAGTTTTCTATTTCAAGATATAAGCCTTTAAAAATGATCCAATAGTGTGGGGTGTGCTGAGGGATTTTAATTTAAAGGCATGAGAAGTAGTTATTTAGGTTAAAAATATTCAAATCATCTTGAGGCTAAATATGTGGCTACCAAGTGTCAAAAAATTCCTCAATCAGATCAACATATCAATGGTATGTAGGCAATCAATTAAGTCAATAATTTAAAATTTCCTTAGATCAAGATTGATTGTGCATATTTTTATATACAAATCCTAATTAATGATCTAAATATAAAAACTAGGATTAATGTATCTAGATAGATCAATGGTGCACTTTAAATCATGTACAAGATATCTAATGATGAGCACAAGTTCAAAAAGTTAGAGGATCCTACGATAGAATGTGATGGTGATAAGTATCACTATCATAGTGAATCAAAGGATTAATGATGCACATTTAATCTTACAAATTGAAGATCGATGGAATGCATTCAACTATGCAAAAGAGATTGATGGTGTGAATCAGGTCAAATGTTCAATTAGCTTAGATTTAATGTGATGTTACCATATGGCACAAAATTAGTAACCAAATGAAAAATGGTAGTAATATCCACATATTGAATGTGAGGTTTCCATGTGTCATAATTTTGGATACTTGAATCAATAATCAATGGATCAAATTCAATCAATTTATAGGAGGCACAAGATGGTGACACATGTTTGAATTTGTGATGGTCATATTTTTAAATATGATAAACATCATGGTGAGGATAAAAAATAGGTAGGTAGATCAAATCAAAAGATTTTGTGGACCCAGATGGGTGAATGCATATAGTTGAGATTCAAATATGATTCAGGTGAAGCCAGAGTAGATATTTCAAGTTTAAATACTACTATTAAAACTTAGCCTAGACCTCTAGTTTGAATATTTATAACTTACAAGACTTGTTTTCTAAGTTCATAATTCATTTCCATGACTATGTCCATTTTATTTTTAAGGGGGATCCATCCGTATAATGAGTTCTTGGATTCAATAATGTTTAGAGGTAGAATAGGTTTATTTAAACCTAATGGAGATAAAGAATAAGGATTAGCATATGACAGATCTTCATTGAAATTATGAATATATGAAAATTAATAAATGGGATTGATTTTCATCTATACTAGACCTATGTCTAGGGTTTAAAGTAAGAGCATATTTGTGATTATGAAAATAAGTGTCTTATCTTTTGACATGGTCATATCTTTGACAAATAGGTACTTATAACCACTTAAAGAAGACATAGTCATGGCTCCATTAGATCCATGTATATGAGGATCTTGTCCTTATAATGAATCCAAGTGGAGGGTGTTGTAAAAAATTTAACAAAGATATTTGGGGATTGGAGAGTGTAGGTGGAGCATTCAATTATTTTCTTAGAGTATAAATATTTTCCCTTCTTGGTAAGATCATGACTCATCATCCTCAACAATTTTTTGTCTTGTAGTGAATTTCTCAACCAATGAGAAGGTTAAATGGCTATTTTAACTAATGAAGGTTAAAACTGTCAAGAAGGATTGGTTCAAATTGATCAAAAAGTGGTTGGGAATCCATTGAAATGTGGTGGTGGCAATTTATTGATTTATGATTGTGTGCTTCCTCTCTCTCTCTTATCCTTTTTTCCTATATCTCCCATTTTCTTCTCTATGGTAAACTCTCTAACTTTTGGATAATAAATTTTTTATTTCAATTTTGAAGAGCAAGAGGCTCTTATTTTTAAGGCAAGACCTTGTCAAAATTTGTAAAAAATATGTCTTGAAGCAATTAAGACTTTATTTACCTATCTCTTTCCTCTAGATTGTGTTAAGCAAGCTTTTGCAAGATGGAATTGTGAAGGAGTTTATTTCATGTCCATTATCCTTCTTTCTTTCCTATTTTATTTGTTTTAAATTTATTTACAAGTTTGAACTCATAATCTTTCACTATTAATGTATGCCTGATGTGAATCTTATAATTCTTCTTTCCTTCATTCATTGTAAATGGGACTACAATCAAGTAGTATATAAGGTTGTGTGAGCTATAATTTTCTTATAATTCATCAGTGTTTATTTCATGCTTATGTGAGTTCTCATTTAAATTTGGTGCATCACCTTTTTATCTCTCTTAGTAACCCTTTACCCCTCTCTATCCCTTTTTCCTAGTATAAGAATTAGTCTAGGTGATACATCAAGAAGAATTCAATCTTATATAGAGGTTCAACCCTGCTATAGGATACCCACAGCCTAGGGTTATCCTAATATTATGACTGGGAGTGGAGAAGACAAAAAAACCTTCCCACAAGGGTACAATTCCATGCCAAAATAGTAACCTTGGTGGATTATTCATCAAATCCTGCCTTATTATCTTCCTTTGGAAGATCTTAATTGTTGCACATAATTCTACACATTCAAGTTCACCATGCTATGATGTATTACAAACTCTACATGAATTAGACATAGTTGTTTCCACTATATTGATTTCTACCAACTTATTGGGTTGTTGTTATTATGCATTATTTTTAGACTGATTGAAAGGCCTATTATATATTTTAAACCTATAATTTTTTTTATTATTCTAGAAATAAACATTACCCATATTCTTTTTCATGCTAAATAAGTCATTACTCAACTTCTAGATCATTATTTGTATATATTCCAATTCTACCTTGGTTGAATCAACACCCTTGACAACTGTAGTATTGGATGGAATTGAATGTTGGTTATGTTAATGACCATTAATTTTCACATGATTTTTTATATAGCCATAATTTTTATTTGGTGTTTGTTGCATCAGAGGAGGCAGTACATAAAACTAATTATGGTTGAATGTAAGAAATTTTTTATTAACATGAGGCACCTAATTTAAAGCTAGGAAGCTAGTATTGATATTAGGGGTTCTTAATATTTATGGATTTAGCTATCTATCAATATTGATAACTTGTACATATGTTAATGTTAGACTTTTGGTAGTAGAAATTATTCATAATACATTGTAGTTATTGGATCTAAGTCATTCATCTCCAATTCTAAAATTTAACATGGTTTGTATGATAGACTCAGTGAAGTGTAACTATTATTAAATATTGCATTAAAATATTGGATTGGCTCATTTGGGTCCCTCTTCATACTAGTGAAATGTTAATACACTAGGCTAGGACTGGTAACTTATCCAAATTGGGAAAGAAAATTAATTAAACATGTGTTCTAGGAAGAAATTGATTTCTCTTAAATATTAAGGTGCCAATAATAGGCAACATCATGTAATGTAAAAGGGAAAAGTATACATGAAATATCTTCATCAATGACATTTATTAACCTAAAATAATCCTTAAAAGACTTGAGACATTTCTCTATAGTTTTTCATCCTAAGGGGGAGAAACAAGGTAGATACTTATATGGATTTCTTATTAAGTTGTGAACATCCCTTGAGATGGAAATAGTTGATCCAACAAACCAAGGTGGTTGGGCCATATGATGATTAATGGGTGTAGAAACTTAAAATTAGACACTTTGTGTTAAGTTTAACCTTCTTTGCACTAAATACCTAATCATCTCTAATAATCTTTAACTTTCTCTAATAACTATTCATCATCACTATTTACTACTTTATTATCCATAAATTAATCTAAAGTTAATTAATTAATATTTTTCTATTTAAAAAATCCATGGATTTTGGAAATTCATAATTTTCATAAATCTAAAAAATCAAAATTATCCTCACATGCCCAAAGGCTCCACCTATCCCCCACCATTATAATGTAATAATCCACATTTATTCCCATTGTCTTCCATGATCTAATTTAATAATTTAATAATCCATATGTATTCCATTTATCCTCCATTATCTAATTTAATAATCCACCTTTATTCCCATTATATTCTATTATCTGATTTTCTCCAATTTAATAATCCACATCACATCCACTTACTAATTTTATATCATATCTTTCTCTCAAACGAATTTTATATTCATTTGTGAGTCCCACATATTCTCCACTCCTAATTTTAATTCAATATTCCCATTATGAATTAAAAATTACCTTTTATTCCCATCCCTTGATCTCCATCCCAGTATGGATGATTCACATCCATTTCAAGATTCTATAAATTAGAGGTTCTTCCTCTAATCTAGTCAAGATTGTTCATCTCAAAGTTATTTTGCCATTATATATCCAAACATCTTCATTGCATGTTTATGATGTTGAGATTAGAAGAGATCACATACCATGATGCTACCCATTTTTCTCTTATGTTGGAAGAGTAAGCAACCATGTTTTTTAGAGCAAATCGAATCCAAATTGCAATGAGGGAAGCTTCATTATATGCTAAGGTATAGTTTTGTTTCTTTTATTTGTAGCTCATTCATAGGTTAATTTGGTGTAGAATAAGATTTCATTTAATTTCTTATCTTATTTTCTTTTCTAGATTTCCTTGATACATTTTGTCATGCCTAGTAGGACTTTCCTTTATCTTTATTTTATCTTATATTTGTCATAGTTACATTTAATATTAGTTTTCAAATAATTTTTTTTGTTATCTCTTTTTAGTTTAGAGTTAATTATTTATTTTAAGTATTCTATTTATAATTATGGAATTGTGTATGCTCTTCACTTGGCATCATATTAGTGATGATACTCATGAATCAAAAATAATGTCATAATTTTTTGTGTTATCCAAGTGGTGTTTGTGTATGCTCTTTCTTTGGCATCACATTTATGATGATACTTGGAAATCATAAAAAAAACACTTACTTTTGGTTATCCAAGTGTTGTTTTCTCTTATTTTTTTGATTTGTTCTAACTTTGTTGTAGGTTTTTTTGACTAAAAAAATAACTCTAACAAATTGTTTGTAGAAATATTGTCAAAGAAACTCCACAAAAGGGATTAAAAAATATAAATTTCTTTTTCTTTTCTACTAAAAATTTTGATTTAGTTTTTCAAGTTTTAGTAATTAGATCAAATTTGATTTGGAGCTAATTATTTCTATTTTAAGCATTTTTGTTTGTAATTGTATAATTGTGTATTCTCTTCCCTTGGCATCACATTGGTGATGATACTCAAGAATAAAAAGTAATTTCATAATTTTTATGTTACCTAAGTGGTTTTTTCATATGCTCTTTTCTTGGGATCACATTGGTGACGATACATGGAAATTATAAACAAAACTTACTTTTTATTTATTTTTTCTAGGGGTTATAATGATCATGGATTTCACCACCATGAAATAGGCCAAACCCCATGTATCTATGGGGTATATAAATTGAGATCTAACTATTATAATTGCCTAAATGGTTGTGTTTTAAGAACACTATGATGTGAGCAAATTTTATGCTCCAATACTTAGGGTTTCAATAGTTTCTTTGAAATATGATATTGTCGATTGTTAACACACTACAACCCCAAAGCTATTTTGGACACTTTGGGACATGACCCAATAATGTGTCTAATTTATCTATTTATTGTATGGTTTTGGACCTTAATGTACTAAAATTTATATCATAGGACTCCCCTTAGATAATATTATTTAAACTTTAATCCTAAGGAAGCCTCTTTTTCTCATTCAATTTTTGTAAATTGATTAGTAGTTAGCACTAAGAATTTACCCTCTACACACCCTTAAAACTAGACTCAGTGGACCATGGGAATGGTAGGATCTTCCATGGTTAGTGCCTTCAAATATTAGGCCACAACTAAAAGCATAGATGAATGAGTGATAATGAAAGGCCCAAAAGTTATTCATAACCCTTATCCTAGTTTTTCATCTTTTATGTGTGATTTCTTGATGGTTTAAAGTAGTAATTTTACTTGTTGTTTTCTTGTGTTTGCCACGTGATGAAATATACCAAAAACTCAAGAAAATTAGTTTAAGAATTTGATTTTTTAGTCAATTTGGTTAGTGTTGTTAGTTTAAAACTTATATTTTCTCTAAGTCATTTTATTTTATCCTAAGCAATATCACCTATCACTAGACAAATGGCTTTGTGGAGCTATCCTTTGATCAATCCAGTCATAAATCTAAATCCAAACAATCCTAGTCATAACCTGGTGGTCGATATAATCAATTTTGATTCAAATTCATATTTAAATCAACATCAAATTAATCATCTAGTAAATCCAAATCCAAGTTTTAATGTGCATTCATCCTCACCCATCAATCAATCATATCCAAACATCTACTAATTGAATCCAAACTTAAATAATTATTCAAGTTTACCAATCAATCATATTGGAAATACAAATATGAGTTTGAATGTACATTCAACCTCACCCATCAATCAGTCAAATCCAAATTTGAATACGTATTCAAGCTTACTCATCTACCAATCAAATCCAAATTTGAATACTTATTCAAGTTTACCCATCAATCAATCATATCTAAACATAAACTAATAAAATCAAATCATGGATAATTATTTAGGTTTCCCAACCAACTAATTCAGTCCAAACCATAACCAATCAATTTCCATCTTTAATGCTTATTCATTTTCACCCATAAAATAATGTAATAATTTTTAATGGATAATACCAAATCATTTTTTAGGTTATAATAATCAAAATTATTTTAATTATACTTCCAATTTCAACACAAACCCTTCCTTACAAGATCAAACTACTTCCTTAACACAATTTATTACTATTTAAGAGTTAGCTGATGCAGAATATATCAAAATGAACCGGCATCTATGTATATTTGAAAATCCTACTTCATGGGTATGTCAAGATGTCTCTCCTAAAACAAATCAAGTCATCTCATTTCTAAATCAAAATAATAACCTTTCATCCATTATCCACCAACCAACCATTTTTGATAAACATCCAATCTTGACTCAAACATCACCTAATCTACCTATTGTCAAATTATCATATGCCTTCAATCCAGTGCTAAAGACTCTACATTTTTATAAATATTTTAATCTCAAATATAATATTTATAAGATATCAATAAAAAGTAAATTTGGTAAAAAAAATCACTTCAATAGGACATCCTTATGGCCAAATCCAAGCCAAAATCAAATTTATTATCAAAATTAGATGTACAATTTATTTTGGGATTAAAATAAAATTCAACATTCACATTGGTCTCAATAATATTTTTATTAATATAAAAGTTTGGAAATGATATTGATAATGTTATATACAAGGAATAAGCATCATCTCGCATCAATACAAATCCCCTTAGTGACATCAAAGTAGTATGTTCCATCTCCATAAACACTCTTCTTCTTTTTCTTATTAACATTACACTACCTAAGCATGTCAACTGGAAAACATAGAAATGGACCTCATTGGACTTATCCCATAGAAAAATATCAATTATAACATCTATAAAAGTACATGAAAACATCCCGTTTGAAGAAACACTACTTCACCAACCTTTACATGAAGCTTCAAAAATCAAACACAATACACCAATAGATGAAAAAATTGGCTCCTTATTTATTGATGATAATGACATCACAAATAATAAATACATTAAGTTAATTAGGAGAGAAACAACATGGAATGATCTTCTAGTTATAATCCAAGAATGAATCATAACTCCTGTATTACATACTTATTATGTTAATCTAGTAGAATGGAATTATAATGAGTTGGATCATGATTTTTAGATTAATTTCAAGGCACATCATCATAAGTTTGAACATTCTAGATTTTCCAAGAAATTAAGGATTAACAATATGGATTTATCATATTTTTAATTTTATAGTATTTAGTGGTTAGTCAATAGTGATTGGGTAAGAGATGTTGGTATTTGTACATATGGAGAGCTCTTTAGTCCCTAGTGTTTAATACTATTTAATAATATCGCTTACAACCCATATAGAGAAAGACATCCAAATTTTGTAATTATTCAAATAAATCTTATAAGGTTTCCAGAGTTTAGCTTTACTATTAGGTATATTAATATGGGTCTATTTAATAATTGTGTTTTCCAAAGAAAAACAAAAATCACCACAAAACTCTACCAAAGAAATTTATATATAGATTAATTTATTCAACAAGGATTTATTAATAGGGAATGGTACTTAGGATGGTTTTCTAGTAAATTTTAGTGGGCTCAACAACCTCATCTTGGTCAAGTACTATTCAAAGTAAATGACAAAATTGAAACTAAGATTGAAGAGGAAATCCAATCAGAATGATAGAGATTATATAGAATTGGTATGGGATAACAATCAAAAAATAAATAGTATTATGAATCATGCACCTCAAAATATTATATGTTAAAATAATTCTAATATTGTCGTGTGTATCCTAGTTGTCAAAAATTCAAAAACAAAAAAAAAATCATAAAACATCAAAACCAAAAAACAAATATAAAATCAAATAACTTATTTTGTACAAGTATTTTGACACTTAGAGGTAACCCATTTTTAGTTGCATTTCATATTTCCCTCATTTCATTGTATTTTCCATTTTTTTAAATTTTGTCTTACATATCAGATATCATGTTTGGTGATTATTTAGTTTTCAATTCACACAACATAAAATTTGAAAATGTAGCTTATCATATAATTTAACTTTTTCATATCACCCTATTATCTAATGGAAAACATTTTCAAAACTAACATTAAATTGGTTCTTTCCTTCATTCTTACGAGTAGAGTACATCTATTTTCCTATATCTTCTTGCAAGATTTAGACTATACTATCCCATAACTTAGTTTAGAAGCTTGTCTATGACAAAGTCTCCTCTTCCAGTTCCTTCTACACAAAAAACATTGGAATGCTATAAAAAAAATGGTAACTTTATTCACCTATCTTGGTCTTTGATGATGAGCCCTTGCATCTTACTAGTTACATGGGGCCAAGACTTGAGGGTAAATTCCTTCCAAATAAAATGACACCTTTATCTAAATTTTATGCAACATCAAATTCAAATTCCACATCTCTCACTGTTCACTAATCTTTAGTGTTGATCCCTCCCATCTCACTAGTTGTATGGGATTAACATTGGGGAGAGATGCCCTTACTCATCTACATATAGTCTTCAGTGATAAGCCCATGTGTCTTCCTAGTCACATGAGACTGCATGTAGGGGGTCACAAAAAAAATGTGTTTCATATTAAATCAATAGGTGTAAAAAAAAAGGTATCTTGTCTATATTATTCTATGATGAAAAGGGTAACTTTCTCCTATTTACCAATCCTATCAAGGCTAGTTCTCTCTAGACATAACTATTAAATTTAGTATTTTGTGATTTTAGAAAGAAGTAAAATTTTTCCCCTTTGCTCGTAAGGATTAGGTCAGCTTCCTTTTTCATGAAATTTTTTTATTTTTGATTTTCATCTTCACCATTTAATACCTATCCTATTCCCCCTTTTGTTATTTTATTGGAAATTGAAATTCATATGTTGTGTGAATAAAATAAGTGGGTCATCACTTACAAAACAACTGTTAGCACATTTATAAAGTTTCATGCATATCCATCATGTTACATACATCTTCCTATTTATTTTATTTTTGTTCTCACATATATAATCATTTTCCATAACATTCTCATAAAATATAGAGATACATGGCATATCCTTAATGTCTTTCCTCTATTTTCAAGTTTATATAATAAGTCTCTTCTAATATCCATCTATGTAGAGGGTATGTGAGTCAAACATATCAATACAAAAAAATCATAAAACTTAAAAATACAAAAACAAAACATACAAAATAAAAAAATAAACAAAATAAAAAACAAAACAAAAGAGAAAAGAAACACACACAAAAAAAATTTGTTCAACTGCAAGATTTATTGTTGTTTGGGGGTAAATCAGTCCATCATCTTGACCAATCACAATGTGCAATCATTAACTTAATTGGGTTAATAACATCTATGGGTTCATTATACCCTTCATCCATCAACCCATTTTCTCATCACTTCTCGTATGTGTTGAACTACATTGTCTTAATGTCCATAGACTATGTAGGCACTGATTAAATTCTAAGGGTAGTTTGGTCACTAATAACTAATTACCATCCCCATTATTAATCTTTTCTTCTCACTAATTTCCATTGATAATAGTTCCCTCTTGCTTAGGTCATCCTACATCAGGGAAGGTTTGAATTTTTCTTAGCATCCTTATTTTTTAACATCATTTAGTGTTTATTATTTATTTTTCCTCTCACTTTAGGAGAACTACGTTGACTTGAGGTTTTTTTGGACTATGCAGGCAATGTTGAGTTATTGAGGATAGCTCAGAGACCTGACCCTTATTGTATTTTACTTTCTCACCTAAAATTTATTCCTCCACTTTTCTACATATCTCTTCACCATCTCCCTCCCTCTGGCTTATCAATCTCTTTTAACCCTTTTTCTAGCTTGTCAATCTCTTTTAAAATAAGGATTTACAACCTTCCTCATATACCTCTCTTATCTCCTATAAATCCAACATCTACTCATATTCATTGTTTTCCCCATCACCTTTAATTTCATTTCTTGTGCATTCTTTTTTTCTCACTACCCCATCCACTTTTTCATATTTTTGTCCCTCTCTCCACTTCTTACCAACCTTGCCCTCTATCTCCTTTGTCTTCTTTCACCATCCTCGTCATTTCCCCTTATTATTGGTGATTTTTCATACACTCTTTATCAACCTCTTTTCCTCACTAATTACACATCATCATGTTCCCTTTCACACTGATGGAATTTTTTTCATCTTTCTCTTCTTTGCTACAACCTTCTTCCTTTTCTTCCACTAATTCTAAGCCATTTTAATTCCAATTCTCAATTTTTGTTTTTAGCTTTCCCATATTTTTCATCTTGAATAATATTTATTTCTTTTTCTTCTTCTAGTCCCATCTTGTACACATCTTGTTCTTCTCTTGTGTTTCCCTATTTTTTATACATCCCTCTTTTCTCCATACATGTGCCACCATTTTTTTTCTGATTTGCCATTCTTCCCACCTTTCCCATTTTCCATTATTCTTGTTTGGTTTATTTTCATCCTTTATATCTTTTTTTTCCTCCAAAACTATCTTTTAACTAGGTATTTATCATTTGAGAAGTCTTCCATAATTTCCCTTTTCTTTTTATCTGTTCCAGACGTTTGTGCTTTGCATTCCCCTTTTCCTCTTTCCATCTCTATACACACTTGTATTTTTCATCTATGTGGGTGTCTGTGCTTTATATCCTTGGCAACCCCCTTACTTCATCCTTCATTTTTTATTCTTATCATCCCTTATCTTCATCTTTTATTTTCATCTCATTCCCTTTCATTATGTTTCTCTATTACTTCACTTATTCCCTTTCCTATAATCCATTTTCTATTTTCTCTCTCCTATTTATTCACCACCTCACCACTTTTCATCTTTTCAATCTCTTATAATTACCCATTAGCTTGTCAATCTCTTCTAATAATATAATTGACACCTATCCTATCTCTTCGCCTTCTTGTCCACCCATCCTTTGCTTCTCATGATTTTTCTTAACCCTTTTCACATCTTCCATCCTATTCTTATCTCCAACACCACCATATGATTTTATTCATTGTTATTCTCCTTATTTGTTACCATTTATCCTAATCATGCTTACTTGGTCATAATACCACCTGCTTCTTCACTCTCCTGTCATCATTTTTGTGTCCTTATTCCACTCATTTTCCTCAAGTTTCCCTTTCTTCTATGTGTATATTTATTTTTCATTTTCATCACCAAACTATTTTATATTTGGTATCTTTTAGACCTATTTTTAATTCTTTTAGGTCCTTCCATATTTCTAATCATCCCCTTCCCCTTCATGTTTTATAACCTTATCTCACATTCCTTTTAAGTTCCCTAATCTATTATTTTTTAGCACATTCCTCACACCCCCATCTTTTGCCATTGGTTTTTTTCTCATTTCTCCATTTCATTTCATTTTTCTCATCTTCCTTGATGATATTATTTATGTTTCATGATCTTTTCCCCCCCTCTTTATCCATGTTTGTATTCTTATAGAATTACCCAAATTCATATTTATCTATGGACTCATTGTCTTATCACTCATACTTCACCCATCTCCTTGTCTTCCTTCACATCATCCCTTGTTGGCTCTCCCTTATATTCTCCCATTATAATTCTAGATCCTCACTCATTAGAGTATGGTCACCAGTTTGTATTTATTTTACATGAATATTCATGTATGCTTCTTCCTATATTTAACTTTCTTCCTTTAATGCACAAAATCTTGTTACGTTCACTGCTTAAAGTACATCCATTTCTTCCTTCAATGTCTTTGTATATTGTGCATGTGTGTTATTTTTATACCTTATCCCTCTCTATCTATTCCATTCACCTCACAACCATTTTCCAACCATTTTCCCATTCTCAAACCATTTATACAACCTGATCCCAATGTTGCTTGCTCGAAGTTGACTTTGTATTGATATCCATATCCTAATGATTCTTCTCTAGATTCATACAATATATAGATTAATCTTATCTCCACTTCCACTAATGGTACACCATTTTCCTTCATTTTCTTAGTGTGTCCTATTATCCACTTAGATGATGTGGACACTATGACTATATACATGATTATACGCATGCCCACTCATCTATTATCCCTCTCTTACCTTATATTCTATAGATACTATGACTACATACATCACTGTATGAGTGCCCACTCATATATTATCCCTCTCTTACCTTAGATGATGTGGACACTATGACTATATCTATCACTATATGAGTGCCCACTTATCCATTATCTCTCTTGACTTAGATGAGGTCAAAATAATGACTGTATCTATCACTATATGAGTGCCCACTCATATATTATCTCTCTCTTTCCTAGATGATGTAGACATTGTGATTATCTCATCACCAATGAGGTAAACACTAATCTTTTCTCCTTCTCTCTTCATCAAAATCGTATACTTTTGTGAGTTTTTTTATTATCCACACTCTCACCATTATGAAGGTATATTTTCATCTGAATCTCCTCTATTTATTTATTCTTATCATTCCCTCATTTTTTCTTCTCCCCCTTTCTGGGAGAACTACATGTGGCTTGTATTTTATCCCTGTTATCATGGGCATTCACACCATTTTCAATGGTAAGATTATTTAGACTATGTAGGCAAAACTGAGGGGTATGGGGCCCTTGAGGTCAATTCATCCACTTTCTCCATCATCCCTAAACTATGATTTCACTTATTACCATTTATATCCAAAACCACATGGTTATCTCTAAGTGTCCTCATCTATCATTCAATGACTTTGGCTACCAAAAGTCTCAACCTTGGACTAGGTAGTTAGTCCTATCATTTTCTTTATTTTTTTGGTTTAGATTGATTTATTTTTTGTTTTCACCTTTTTTTTATTGTCATTCTATTGAAATTAACTTTATTATAGTCATTTAATCTTGATTTTCTTATCATATGTCTTGTGATTTAATTCTTTTATCTTACACTCATCATTATTATTTGTACATACTTTTTATTTTTTCTTTTTTATTTCATTCATCTTCTTTCTACTTTTTTTTTATCATGTTTTGAGTTAAGACTCTTTTGTGTATTACACTATAGTGTGATTTTGATTTTTACATATCATGATGAACTCTCTTCTATGCAAATTATAATCTTTTCAATCTTTATGAATCAAACACACATATTCATCATGCTTATTTCATATCATTGGTCATTATTGTTTTATGATAAATTAAAACTTAGTTTGCTCCACTCTTACTCACCTATTCATGTTGTAATTCCAAAACAAGGCAAAACACAAACACAAGGTGCCTATCTAACCATCCATACATTCTCCATCTAGTTACACTTTCTAATTCATCATCTCTCTATAACCTATCCCCTCTTATTTCAATATTTTCTCCCTCTAACCCATCTTTTTCATATTTTGAAATAATTTTCCCCAAAAATTCAAGCCTGAATTAATTGAAATGATATCAATCTTCATCAACTATTTGCCACTATCAATTCTGTAAAGTCTTCCTCTAAAAGTAGAAAATTTATATTTTTTGTTTTAAGGCCCATAAATTAACAAGATATATCATTCCCACCTCTTCTCATGTGACCCCTTCATCCTAAGTACCATCCAAATGTGCAGCTTCTAAGAAATAAATAATATTTTCCCTATCTATTCTCTAATTTTTATCTAGGGACAAATCATTATACACCAACTTTAATATTGTAAGTCTGATATTTATTTCTAGTGCTTCGATTTCTTGATGTCCTTCATTCTCACCACTTCATCATTTTTCCTCCTACCTCATTTTTAGTGTTCCTCCACTTTAATGCATGAACACTTGAGGGGGAATCATCATGGGTCCTTCATTTTCCATTCCAATCATTATCTTATTATTCTATCCAAACTTCTTCACCTATTGGTTACAAAAGATAAAATCATAACATCTTTTATTTCTTCATCTAATTTTTTTATTTTATTTTTTCCACCTTTTCATCAACTTTTTCATTCTTTGAAAATTCATTACTTCAATAATGTCTAGCAATGAGTTCTCAAAGAGGGGGAAAATGTAGATACTTAAAATTAGACACTTTATGTTGATTTTAACCTTATTTTCACTAAATACCTAATCATCTTTAATCCTCTCTAATTAGCCTTAACTTTCCCTAATCACTATTCATCATCACTATTTATTATTCACTATCCCTAAATTAATCCAAAGTTAATTAACTAATATTTCTTTAATTAAAAATTCCTTGGATTTTTTAAATTCATAATTTTCATAAACATAAAAAATCAAAATTATCCTCACATGCCCAAAAGATCCACCTATCCCCCACCATTATAATTTAATAATCCACCTTTATTCCCATTATCTTCCATGATTTAATTTAATAATCCACCTTTATTCCCATTTTCCTTCATTATCTAAATTAATAATCCAATTTTATTCTCATTATCTTCCATTATCTAATTTTCTCAAATTTAATAATCCACCTCACATCCACTTACTAATTTTATATCATATATTTTTGCCAAATGAATTTTATATTCATTTGTGAGTCCCACATGTTATCCACTCTAATATTTACTTCAATATTCCCATTATGAATTAAAAATCACCTTTTATTCCCATGTCTTGATCTTCATCTCAAGATGGATGGTTCACATTCATTTCCAATTTCTACAAATTAGAGGTTCTTCCTCTAATTTAGTCAAGCTTCTTCATCCCAAAATTATTCTACCATTATATCTCTAAGATTATTCATTACGGGTTTATAATGTTGAGATTATAAGAGATCAAATACCATGACATTGCCCATTTTGCCCTTGTATTGGAAGAGTGAAAAACCACATTTTTTAGATCAAATCTAATCCAAATCATAATGGGGGAAACTTCATTTTATGTTAAGGTATAATCTAGTTTTGTTTCTTCCATTTGTATCTCATTCATTGGTTAAGTTAGTGTAGAATAAGATTTCATTTTATTTCTTAGCTTATTTTATTTTATTTCCTTGATACAATGGGATGGATATTTAATACTAAATAACATGTCCTAGACCAAGTTACTATGGAAAAAAAAGGTACAAATCTAGGCCTTTAATGTACTATCAAAGTTAAAACCAAAAGACTGTCTTAGGTCCTAGACCTAGTAATTCTCTTGGGTGTCTCTAGTGAAACTTAACTATAGGAGATAACCTCTCACTAAGAAAGGCATACAAGTGGTTCCTCTTCTAGTTCCATTGTTTTCTTATTGATGTGGGTTTTATGCACACCCCTAAAAAAATTTAATGAGGTAGCCTCTAACATTTTAGGATCTCAATGGAGGTTAAATTCCATTCTACAACACAAGTTTTAGGTGTGGATTAAACAACCTAGTGTTGGAATAGCATGCTAAGTATGTAGGTTGTTAACTATGTGTGATTATAGTGAAATTAATCCTAATAAAGAAATTAAAACCTAGTTGAGTTAGGTGGATGGAAAATATTCTAAAGTTGGTAGATATCAATCAAAGAAACTTCAAGAAAGAAGTGAAGGGTATAATAAAAACAAGGCTCTATGGTCTCAAGGGATCACTTCCTAGGTTGGTTTTTTTGTGGACAAGTGTTTCAAAAATTAATGGTTGTTTTTGGTAGTTGTTGCACACTCATAGACAAATAGATTTAGATAGTTTGGGAGAAATGTTATAGGAAACTTAAGGATCTTAACTGAAGATTGCTCTTTTTAGAGTATTTTTTTCACATCCTTACTAAAGAGATTACAACTCATATCAAAAAGGTATCGAGGGAAACTATGGTTCACACCTATAAGACTATATCAAAGGGAAACACTCTTACACACTTATAAATATTAAGATATTTAAATAGTTACTTAAAATAAATTACACTTGCTAATTATTAAATAATTATTACACATTTAGAATTTGTAGATATCAATTAAAACAAAAGGAATTATCCATAGCTATTGAAAAATTTAAATTATTGAATTTAAACAACCAAAGGAAATAAAACTTTAATTACATATAAATGGAAGGAAAAGACATCCACATAGTTGCATGATAATAAAAATAACTTCTTATTATACTAATACATTTTTGACCATTGGAATGATGGATTTACATAAATAAACAGACTTGGGGAGGGGTCACCTCATACTCTATGTTCATGCAAACTAAAATTTATATTTATTAATTAGAACCTCAGTTATAATTTTAATGCCAAAACTACATGTACAATTACATTTAATGTAACAAACCCATTAGGTTTAACTAGAATAAGGTAAAGAAATTAAAATATTTACACTAATTTGTTTTACAAATTCCATCACACTGAAACCATAACATAGTGATCCTAAAATAAATAAATTATTTTAAGTTAACCATAATTAAGTTTTATAGATAATATATTTAGCTAATAATCACACAATCAAGTATAATTTTGATTATGAAAAAAATTGTTGTATTTTAAATCATAAATGTAGATTTAAAAATTCAGCCACTACTGATACAAAATTATAGCCAACTATTATATTAGTTAAATATAAAAAAATAGTAAAATTTATACATAATACATGGTTTCATAATAATTTACAACTATGAAATACTCAATAAAGAATGTGAGTGGAACATGTGAGTAGAGCATGTGAATCTCAACAAACTTAAAACATCCATAAGTAATCATGAGTGTAGCCCCTAATAAATGATTGTTGAGGTAAGAGAGAGCATCAAGAGTGTTAATTAGAACCCATATTATCTAAGATAACTATTACATGAACCATATCATAAATAAATCCATTCTAACATGATATCATACAAAACATGTAAACTACATCAAATAAATGAAATGATAAGGTCTAACCATAAACACTACTTTGGCCAAAATTTTCCTTATAGTTATCTAATGTTAATGATCAGTCAAAATAATGCACACCACTCAATCATATTACACCCTCTTTGCGTATAAGTGACACTAATAAATAATGTGAAATCTATTGCACCTACTCATTTAGTGTCATTAATACCAAGTTGGTTCATATATGTACAAAAATATTAAAACCAATAGACTTCATATTAATTTTTTCCATACTAGCTACTAATATATGTACTACTACAATAAAGACTCATAAAATTACATCTAATCCATCATATGCAATATAATAGTGCCAAACAACTAATTTTATTTATAGAAAAATATTTTCTATATAAACATGCAGTCATACCATTTGGTATAATTAAGCATCACTTCAAGTTACTAAAATCTCTACATGCAACTTTTCACTTAACGTTATTCATCCATCTATCATTATTTTCTAGCTTAACCTAAAATCACTTTATTTCCATATACCCAAAATGTGTCAATAAACTATTTATATACTAACCAATATGAATATGATTTGTATTAATTCCCAAATATTGCTTCTTTAAAAGTTCCATGAATTCATTGTATTCACCTCCATGTTTAGCCTTATTAATTCAAGTAACCAAATGCACACATACATCTTGGTTATATAACATACTTAATCATCCAAAAGATAATGCATATGTTTATACATTATACTTGATATATAACAATATTCCATTAATAATTCCTTAGTATCAAGTACACATTTATATTCACATACAAACACATAGCTATATTATATTATTTTAAATACCCAATAGAGATTAAACTTTAGTTTTATGAGTTAATTTTATTTCCACATACCCGACAGACCACAAATTACTATTTTTAGTGGCACACAGTCATAACTAGACATAACCACCTATATATAAAAACATATTTAAATATAAGAATGGATTTATACATTTATACTCATGCAGGTTATAAAAAATCATTATGTGGTCTCTTCATACAAGTATAAATGTATATAGCATGTTTACACAATAATATTATATACTAAAAAAATTATCCTTCTTTACAAACACACAAAAATAAAACTCTATAATATAACTACAATAATTACTCAGTCAATATATATATAAATAGATATATGCATATAAATAGGTCATCAACAAACATAACCATGACCCATAATGTATATGTATATACCTATTTATATTTATACAACAATAAAAACTTCATCAAATAATAATTAATCCAACCCTAATATTATTATGTTTGGAAAGGAATCCTTTTAAGTAAAGCACTTACTAGAAATCACTAAATCACATCTAAGGTTTTAAATTTTCTTTTTCCTTTATAATTTTTCATCTCAATATAACTTTACATACCTAATTATGTCCTTAACTTGGTTTTAATAATATTAACCTGATTTAATCATAAAAACAAGCTAGTGCATTTATATTTTGATTAAAATAATTCAATAATATGTTTAATATATTGAGATTGACCAAAGATCATGTTTACATTTAAGCTTAAGCTAACAAATCAATCTACTCTCAAAATTTACCTAGGATTTCATATGCATGGTTTTCCATGTTCTAAGTATCATTTATTATCATATACATAGCTTTTTACAGATAACCCTATTCTACCACTCATTTTATACTACATAAATTTTTTACATAACCACATAATTAATTATTTTTTCAATGAATTAATAATACATTACCATTTGAATTAGGGTTTTAAAGTCATATATTTGGCTCTGTGGATGGGCCGATCCCATCTCCAATGCCAAATATATAACCACCTATTTTTCAATAATTTCAAAATAGTGAAAACAAAAACCCTATTCAATAAATATTTAACATCTTTATTGATTTAATTCATACAATACTAACTATGAGTTTAACTAACAAAACACTACCTAGTAATGGACTCACGGCTATGCCTAATTCATATTACTTTTTCTAAAACTTCATTCAGCCCTTTTTCTTTCTTCCTTTCTCTCATTTTTTTTGTCATCCATGTGTCTAGGCATATCCTCCCCCATTATTTTATCCTCCTACATTCTATTTTCATGCCGATTAAATCCCCCAATATCTCCAATAAACTAAATTTTATTAAAATGAACTTAGTTAAAAGGTCCACACATCCCCAACTCATAGAATTATGGGAATGACTTAATGTTTCTGCATGTAATCCAAAATCAAAGTCTTTGTGCTGCATATTTTCTCAAAGAGTTCAAGTCAACACCACACAAAATCCTAAATTTCCAAGCTTTCACCATTATAATATTTTTTTAAACATCATAAATAATAACATTGACTTACCATAATAATAATAATATTTAATTCAAATTTAACCCACACTTTGGTATATTAGTCAAATTAATAATCATCTAACAAACAAAGAAATTAAATCCCCATTTTTTTTATAGCAATGTATTTGTTATAAAACACGTGCCCCATAGTCTTATATCCTATTAAAACTTAGGGAAGGAAAGATCATTTTCATAAATATTCACACACATCCCAAAGATAATAATTTCATACTTTACATCACATTAAGGATATTTAATGATTTTTAAGTACATGTTATGGAAACATAATTACATGGAGTAAGTTAAGTAAGGAAACATACAAGAATTTCAATATTACAATTACAAACACATAACCAGGTTAGAGTATGGTACCAACATGAAAGCCAACCATTTTCAAATGCAAAAAACACATTAGCAACTAAAAGAATACTACAAGCCATTTAAATTAATCAATGATTAAAAAGTAGATTCTAATTTATGTGGTGTGTTTATGGTTCTCATTTCACTCTATCATCCCCCAAAATTCCTCCATTTTTTCCACCCTCTCTCATGTGTTCTCCTTTTGTCATAGTCTGAGGGATGAACTCCATCCTAATCCACATCAAAATAAAAATATTGTTAGCTTGTATCAAGGTAAAATCCACAATATACTATTGTAATGAATTGAGTAATCATAATCATTATGTACATAAAATATAACTACAACTAACTCAACAAGTTAATGATCATGTAAATAAGTAAAATATAATTATTCATACATCAGTATATAAAATATAGCTTATCAAAATAGAAATTAGCTAATCATTAACCATACAATCCACAAATCAATAGGTTATCAAGTCTAGATAAGAATCATGATGTAACATCCTTCCCCATAAATATGGCCATCATCTTGATGACACTTATTCCAACATTGGTTCTGAAATTAAATATTATTCAACAAAAAATTAAATAATATATAGCAAAAATATTAAGTAAATAAATGTGGAAAAATACTATAGAACTTATCATAATCCTCCCATGTGGCACTATATTTAGAATATTAGTCCCACTAGACCTTACACTATGACACTTATCTATTACACAAACTAATTTTGTGAGTGTCAATTATTCTAATTGGTTCTACTATGACCACCAAAGGATCCACAACCTATAAATCATTCCAATCTAATACATTAGAAGGATCAACAACATTCTTTTTAAGATAGGATATATGGAAAACATTATGTAAGAGAGCTAGATATGGTGGTAAATCAATCCTATACACTATAGGATTTATCACTTCCAAAAATTTAAGGGGTCCCACAAATCTTGGTGAAAGTTTTATTGATTTACCAAACTTATTCAATATTTTCTGAGGCTTAACCTATAGAAATAATCTATCACTAATAGAAAAATACCTTTCTATTCTTTTCAAATTAGCTTAAATTTTCTATCATTGGCCTCATCTAATCTTTTCCTAATTTTTCTAACTTTGTCTTTCATCTCCACAACCATTTCTAGTCCAAATACTACTATCTTTTAACTTTTCCCAACTAATCAATGTTCTACACCTTCTTCCGTATAACACCTCAAATAGATCTATTTTTAATATTGATTAGTATGATTTATTGTAAGAAAAATCAATGAATGGAAGGTAATCCTCCCACTTTTATTATTAATCCATGAAGGAGATATTCTAAAACTTAGTTAACTCTCTTTGTTTTTCCATCTATTTCCAAGTGATATGCAGTACTAAAATTCAATTACATGCCTAGAACTAATTTTGAAGTCAACCAAAATCTAGAGGTCATTCTTATATCTCAATTAAAAATTATCCTTTTGGAAATACATGTAATCTATATATCTCTTTCATGAATCTCTTCACAAGCATTGGTATATCATCAGTCAAGTTACCTAGTATGAAATGAGCTACCTTGGGTTATTTGTTAACTACTGCCAAGATCATATCATGATGGTTCCATGATAAAAAAAACCTTTCACAAAGTATATAATAATATCCATCCACTTACACTCTATTATATCATGAGGATATAACAGTCCTACTAGATGCACGTGTTCAAAATTCACACGCTGACATTCCAAACAATGAGATACAAAATTTGCTACATCTTTTTTAATTCTTTTCCAAAAATAGAGAGGTCTTAGCTCATCCATGAGGTTAGTTACTCTAGGATGACCTAAATAAAGGGCATTGTGTAATTATTTTGGCATTGTAATCCTCAAGTTTTCTCTATCAAGTATATATATTCTACCATTATACTTCAAAAGACCATCATTCTCAAACTTGAATGATTTAAACTTAAGGTTCTAAGCATATTTTGACAAATATTTCTCAACCTTCTCATAGAATTTATCTCTGTGGGATATTTTAGCTACCAGATCATGTAAAGTACTCCTAATAATATCAAGGATTTTATATACCTTCTATGACTTAGGTCATCTGCAACTCTATTTCCCTTTCCTTTGATATAATTAATATCAAAATTATAATCAAATAATAATTGTAACCAATGTCTCTATCATGCATTTATGTTTAGCTAAGTAAAGATATACTTGAATCACAAGTTGTTAGTGTTGAGCTCAAATGGATTCCCCAATATACAATGCATCCAAAATTGTAAGGCATGGAATATTACAATAAGTTCTAGATTAAGAGGGGAATAATTTACCTCATAAGGCTTAATATTTATGGGCTCATATGCTATAACTAAACCATCTTGCATAATAACTCCTTCAATTCATTCCCTAGATGCATTAGTGATTAATGATAACTGACCATTAGGATCAGGAAATCCTACCATAGGTGTCGAAGCAAGCTTCCTTTTTAGGTCTTGAAAGGATTTTTCTCACTTTTCTAACCAAACAAAACAATGATTCTTCCACTAAATAGAGGTAATTGGGTTATCTATTTAAAAGAATTTTGGAGTAAATTTCCTATAATAACCTTATAATCCCATAAAAAATCTCTCTTCATGAAAATTTTTAGGTGTTGGCCATTCCATTATGGCTATTATCTTTGCTTGATCAATTGAAAATATGTCCATGGAGATAATGTGTCCCAAATATTACACTTTCCTCTAAAAAATACATATTTGGAGAACTTAACATATAATTTATGGTTTTGTAATTGCTAAAAAACTAGTTCTAGATGTCGTAATTATTTTTCCTCATTCTTAAAATAAATGAGGATATCATCTAGAAAAACTAACACAAAGTGGTCTAGATAATCATTAAACACACTATTCATGAGATTAATAAATGTTGTTGGAGCATTTATTAACCCAAAAGGCAACACTATAAATTCATAGTGCTCATACCAGGTTCTAAATGTTATTGTTAGAATATCCTCATCTCATATTCTTAGTTGATGATACCCTACTCAAAGATCAACCTTACAAAAAAACTATTTCCACTTGTGTCTAATCAAAGAGATCTTCAATGTGAGGTAATGAATACCTAATCTTGATTTTCACCTTATTTAACATCTAGTAATCAATACACAAGAATATAATGCCATCCTTCTTCTTAATGAACACCATTATTGCAGCCCATGATGACACACTTAGTTGAATCAACCCTTTTATAAAAATTCATGTATTTGAGTTTTTAACTCAACCAATTCTATAGTTTTCATCCTATAATGTTCCTAAGACTATGGTTTACATCAAGGTATTATTTCAATAGAGAAATAAAACTCATGTGTTGGGTGGTAATCTTGGTAATTCCTCTAGAAACACATCTTGAAAATTCCTAAGAAAAGATAATCCTCAATGGATATTTCTTTAGGTTCCTCCATCTCATTTATTTTAATAATAAATGATTGACATCCTTTTCTCTGAGTCTTCTTGAGTTTAATTTCCAAAAAAATCTTAATATTTAACTCTCTTTTATCATATTGAAGTTGCATCTAATTTCCAAAATCATCTTGACATTATACCTTCTTGAGATAAGAATCAACCTTAGCTTTATGTCTAGAAAACTAATTTACTCAAAAGATCACATCATATGACCCTAGAAGTACAACATGAAGATCAAATTTTATAGTTAAGGTAACTTGATCTCAGCTTCCACTATACACTTATCAACCTTAACCTTTGATTCACTCCCATATTGTACTGACTATGTATTTTCCATAATTATAGATTTTCTAGACAACTTGTTAATCATTATAGGATGAATAAATAAGTAATTATACCCAAAATCAATAAAAAACTAATTGGATGATCAAACAAAATACCTGATAGTTTAATAGGAGAAGCTTAGAATTTAGCCTAATGATCATCAATAGGTGCATGAATCCTCTACTTAAAAGTTCCCTATTTCCAGGTAGAATTCTTGTTATTACCATTTGATTTACCTTGAGTACACTCTATAGAATAATGATCACCTTGAAAAATGAAGCATCATCTAGGTGGCCCTCTCCTATCTAACTACTGGTTCCCTTTAAAACCACCCTTGAAACTATTTCTAGGTTTCCTATTTCCTGAACTTCTATTGAAATTAGCATTCTGATTCTTAAACTAGTTTTAGAGTCTTTGTTTCTCTTCTAATTATTATTTTTGAAATTTATTTAGGACTTACAAACTTATTTAATTTATCTTTGACATGTGCAAGAGATGACATTTTATGATCCTACTTAACTACATTTTCAAAGACATAATCTATGGTAGATGGCCCATGCACATCCACCTCACAGCCAGTTTGGGGTTTTAATCCCATAATGAACTTCTTGATGTGAAATATGTCATCTTCCTAGTACTAAAGTACATATTCAAGGAGCTTAGTTAGTTTTTCCCAATATTCATTCATAGAAAGGTCTCCTTGCTTAAGGTTTTGAAAATCTATCATTTTTTTATCATAATACAGCTGAGGAAGCCATCTTGACCTAAATAATTCCACAAACTACTCCTAGGTGGTAGTGGTAGAGTCAAGGTTCATATTGAAATTCTTATTTTCCCACCATGTTTCTACTTCTCTAGCAAGTTGATATGATCCCCATACTAACTTAGTGACTTTAGAGTAATTTTGAATCTTGAAATACTTCTCCATTTCTATTATCCATGATTCAACTCTATCTCCCAAGCTAGTTCCATAAAACTTGGGTGGATTCACCTTTTTCATATCTTATGCAAACTCTACAACCACTTCAACTCTCACATCTTGTGGAACCCCTCATGCCTATGCACTTAAGGATTTTCCTTCTTAGTAGGATGTTCCTTATGTTCTTCCTGATTATTATCCTCAACATGTCCATGCATTTCTTATTCTTAGGTTATGATTCAGTCCTTAGTTTCATGCATGGCTATGAGGATCTGATCTAACTCCTTAGTTTTCTTAGTGGTAAACTGATATGGATCCATTTGAGGTTAAGTATTTGAAGTACCCTGACCTCTAGGTCTACCCTAAATAATTATTCTTTCTAGTTAGTAGGAGAATATGTTTGCATTGATGGAATCATTAAGTCCTAAAGTTTGAACCTGGATCTGATACCATAATGTAACAACTCCACTAGGTTTAACTAGAACAAATTAATTTTTTTTAAACATTTGCACTAATTTGCTTTATAGATTCCATCACACTAAAATAATAACATAGTGATCTTTAACTAAATACATTATTTTAAGTCAACCATAAGCAAGATCTAGAGCTAATCTATCTATCCAATGACCACATAATCAAGTACAATTCCTATTATGAAAATTAATGTTGTATTTTAAATCATAAATTTAGATTTATAAATTCAGCCACTACTGATACAAAATTACAACCAATTACTATAGTGGTTTAAAATAACAAAATAGTATAGTTTCTACATAATACATGGTTTTATAATAATTTAAAACTATACAATGCTCAACAAAGCATTCAAGTCTCATCAAACTCAAAACATCCATAACTAATCATGTGTTTAGTCCCTAGTGAATGAGTGATGATGGGAGGGAGATCATCATTTGATTGCTTTTCCACACCATCCACAAACCATAGATCCCCTGCACAATCTCCCAATTAAGGAATGGACCTCCTTTAATATATGGGTAGATAATGATGGTGCAAGAACCAACAGTGTTAACTAGAACCTATGTGTTGTAAGATAACTATTACATGCATCATATCATAAATAAATATGTTCTAACATGATATCATACAAAATATGTAAACTAAATCAAATAGATGAAATGACAATGTTTAACCATAAACACTACTTTGGCCAAAGTTTTTCTTATAGTTATTTGATCTTTCAATTTCATACACACCATTCAGTCAGATTACACCATCTCTACATATTAGTGACATAATAAAGTAGGTGAAATCCATATCACCTACTTGTTTAGTGTCATTAATACCAATTTGGTTCATATATATACAAAAAGATTGAAACCAATAGATTTCCTATTGAGTTCTTCCATTCTATCTACTATAATATGTACTAATACAATAAGGACTCATAAACTTACATTTAATCCATCATATGCAATATAATAGTTCCAAACAACTAATATTATTTATAACATAATATTTGCTATATAATTAGATTTCCAAGATAGTCATACCATTTGGTATAATTAAGCATCACTTCAAGTTAATAAAATCTCTACATGGAACTTTTTAATTAGTGTTATTCATCCATCTAACATTATTTGATATCTTAAACTAAAATCAAAATATTTTCATATACCCAAATGCATCAATAAACTATTTGTATACTAACCAATATGAATATGTTTTGGTTTAATTCCCAAATACAACATTTTTAAAAAGTTTCATGAATTCATTGTATTCACATCTAAGTTTATCCTTATTAATTCAAGTAAACAAATGCACTCATACATCTTAGTTATATAACATACTTAATCATCCAATAGATAATGCATATGTGTATACAATATACTCGATCTAGAATAATATTCCATCAATAATTATTGAGTATCACGTACACATTTATATGCATATATGAACATAGAGTTATATTATATTCTTTCCAATACCCAATAGAGATTAAACTTTAGTGTTATGACTACGTTCTATTTCCACATACTCGACATACTAAAACATAGTATTTCAAATGGCACACAGTCATAACTAGACACAACCACATATATATATAAAATATTTAAATATAAGAATGGATTTATACATTTATACTCGTATAAGTTACAAAAAATCATTATGTGGTTTCTTAATACAAGTATAAATGTATATAACATGTTTACAAAATAGTATTATCTACTAAATTTTTATCCTTCTTTACAAACACATAAAAATAAAATTCCATAATATAACTACAGTAATTACTTAGTCAATAGATAGTCACCACTTAAAGTTTCATTAAGGTTCAAGCACAATATAAACACAATTATATATGTAAATATATGAATTGTAAACCTACTCATAGTATATATAAAAATATAGATATGTATATAAATAGGTCACCACAAGCCATAATGTATATGTATATACCTATGTATATTTATACAATAGGGTAGACATTACTATACATAAAATTTATCAAATAAGAATTAATCTAGCCCTAATATTATTCTATTCAAAAAGGAGTTCTTTCAACTAAAGTGACTTACTATAAATCACTAAATCATAACTAGCATTTCATAATTTCTTGTTCCTTTATAATTTTTCATTTGAGTCTAACCTTACATACCTAGCAACGTCCTTAACTTGGGTTTAATAAACTTTACCCAATTTAATGATGAGAAAAATATAGTACATTTATATTTTGAATAAAATTATTTAATAATATGTTTAATAGACCGAGCTTGACAAAATATCAGGTGAACTTATAAACTCAAGATAACAAATTAATCTACACTTGAAATTTACCTAGGATTTCATACAGATTGTTTTCCACCTTCTAAGTGTCATCTAATAATGTTTACATAGCTTTTTTAAGATTACCCTATTCTACCACTCATTGTATACTACACATAATTTTTACATAACCACCTAATTAATTATTTTGGCAATAAATTCAAAATACATAACCATTTAAACTAGGTTTTTAGAGTCAAATATTTGTCTCTCTGGATGGGTTGAGCCTGTCCATAGTGCCAAATTCAAAATAATGAAAATGAAAACCCTATTCAATAAATATTTACTAGATTTATTGATTTAATTCATACAGTACTAACTATAAATTTAACCAATAAAAAACTACTTGGTAATGGAGTCATAGATATGCCCAATTTTTATTATTTTTTATAAAACTTCCTTGAATCCTTTTGATTTCTTCTTCCTTTTTGTCATTTAATTTTTCATCCATGTGTCTAGGAATATCTTTCCCCCATATTTTATCCTCATGCATGTTATTTTCATGCCAATGAAACCTCTAAATATCTATGCCAAATTAAATGTGCTCATAATGAGCTCAAAATAAATGTCCATGCATCCCCAAAACAACTTGCATAATTATGGGAATGAAATAATGTTTCCCCATGCAATCCAAAACCAAAGTCTTTGTTTTGCATAGTGGCTCAAATAGTTCAATTCAATACCACACAAAACCCCAAATACCTAAACCTTCACCATTATTGTAATCTTTTAAACATTATAAATAATAACATTGACTTACCATAATAATAATATCTAATTCAACTTTAATCGACACTTTTCTATATTAGTCAAATTAATAATCATCTAACAATTAAAGAAATTAAGTCCCTTTTTTATAGCAATGTGTTTGTTATAAATCACATGCCCTACACTCTCATATCCTATTATCATTCATGGAAGGAAAGATAATTTGTAGAAATATTCAAAAACATACCAAAAATAATAGGTTCATACTTTTAATCATACAAGGACATTTAAAGATTCCCATGTACACATTATGGCAACATAATTACATGAAGCAAGTTAAGTAAGATAACATACAATAATTTAAATCTTACAATTTTAAACACAAAACTAGGTTACAGTATGGTACTAACATGAAAACCAACCATTTTCAAATTCAAAAACATATTAGCAACTAAAATCATACTCAAATCCATTTAAATCAATCAATGATTAAATAAGTATATCCTACTTTACATGCTGTGTGCAGGGTTTTTGGTTCACTCTATCATCCCCTAAACAACCTCTATCTACTACACCCACTTTGATGATGCTTTCCCTTCATCATATTCTTAGGGAGAGAGTCCATCCTACATACAACTTAGAACACCAAAGGTAGTTATCTTGTATCAAGGTAAAATCCATAATATACTACTATAATGCATTGAGTAATCATAATCATTATGTACATAACATATAAGTACAAATAACTCAACAAGTTAATGATAATACAAATAAAAAACATATAACTATCCATACATCAATACATAATAGCTATATTATCAAAGTTTAAATTAGCCAATCATTAACCATAAATCAATAGGTTATCAAGTCTAGAGAAGAAATAGGATGTAATAATTAATTATAACTATGTCAAAAAATAAGTCTTCCTACATGATGCCATGAAATGTTTCCATGATAAAAAAATTAATCAAGATAATTATTTCATGTATACACTGAGTTTAATTAACTATAGTTAAATTGATTAATCTAATATGAAAATTTACATATAAAATTATCCCTCAATAATGAAGGTTTATTTACACTCGATTGTATGGCCATACTTGTCAATATGGGAGGTATTAAAGTGGTTGGAAACACTTAGATAGTAGTTAGATTTGAATTTTTAGATATATCCTTAGCCTTTTTACTATCCTCCAATTACTAATAATACTTAAATCTGACATCATGTTGATATTTTATGATGTCTAAGCTTAAAAGTAGGGGTTCATGTACCCTGTTTGTTTACTCTATTAGGCATACATGTTTGGCTTTAGTGATCCTAAAATTGATCTAAAATATTTCCACTTCTGTGATCTTATTTCTTAAAAAATTCAATTTAGCCTCAATCTCATCTAATGTTAATCCTTGAAGATTCTACTTGAATTTGGATGAGGCTTGTTAGATAAGTTGGTCAAAACTAGATCTACTTATTAGTTTACCTATAGATTCCCTTCCCTATGAAACCTTCAACTCCTCCATAATTTACAAAATAATATTTCTTTCTTTTTATAATTAGGCATTATTGCGTTTTTAGCTATCACCCATTCCATCACTTTTTGTGTTCAAATGACAACTAGGTTCAGGGCATTTGAATCCTCCAATGGTGTCTTTAAATTAAAATGGCTATATTCCTTATTTATTATGTAGAGAAAAAATAATTTTAATTTATTCTCATCTTCCTTTAAATAATTAAACAATTTATCCTTTTCAATAATTTGAGGGGCTTATTTAACCCTGATTGTAGTAATGACATCAAAATTGTTATATATTCTTAGATCTATGCTTTGTACATTTGTTTCAATTTACATCAGAACATGGATAGTTTGTTTTTTGCTCCCTGAATTTCTCCAACTCTTGCTCTAGATCTTTTATTTCTTGTTTTATCCCTTCATGGAGCTCAAGTAAAGAATCCTTTCTTATTTCAATATAGGATTTCAAATCCTCACTATAAGGAGACTACCCTAGTCTCCTATTCTTTCTCTTTGAAAGGGAGAAAACATCTTTTCTTTATTCTAAGATCTTACCCCTTCTAGCATCCTCCTCAATCTTTATCTTCTTTAGCCTTTGGTTACTCCCTTTGGATTTGTCAAAAATTGAGCTTACTATGGGTAGATCAATGATGGTGGGGTTTGGCCTTTGAGAGTTTTGAGATTCTAAATCTTTTGCCTGATATGGGATTACTAGTTGATTTAAGTCAATTGGTTGAGTGTTATGGGCTATAGTCTCAAAAAAAATCCACTAAATCGTGTTTCATGTCCTTTGCATGTAATGGGTTTAGAAGCTAAGACCAAAAAATATTGGACCAATAAAAACCACCACATTAGGGCAAATGATGGACTTTATATACCCATTTATTCTTCTCAATATTCTTAGATGATACTAAAGTGGTAGTATAGGAAGAAATGGAAGAAGGTATTAGCAAGCCTAATTTAGTCGATGACACATGTAGCTATGAACTTGATAATTCTCCCCTAGATTTTTTAGATGATACTTTTTTAGTATTAAGGGAAACTAAGGTAATGATCGAGGTAACCATAATAAAAGTGGTAATAATTATTATTGAGAACACAACTATAATAATATAAACTATTGAGAATGTGGAGGCTGCATGACCAAAGGAAACATCTTCCACTTTTAGAATAACCAAGGATGGTTGGACACTAGGATTAGAATAAAAAAATTCTAATTAAGACATAACTAGGGAGGATAAAACTCTATGATTTATAGAAATAGGATCAAAAATTAGACATACATAGGAAAGACAAATAGTATAACTAAGGTTATAGAAATAAAAGGAATTATAAAGACAGTTAGGATTACACCCTCACCTAATTGATTTACTTGGAGTGGTGCCTTTCCTTTATTTCCTTAGATGATTAAGGATTTTTCTCTCTATAACTCCTCTTTATTAGTGGACTCACCTCCCATAGATTTTTTCTCTTACCTTGATGATCCTTATAGAGAGTTACTTAAATAGTTAGACTTACAAGGGTTCTTGGGCTCTTGGTTTTTTATTATAAAAAATAGTCACCTTTTTTTATGAGGGTGAAGCCACCTGAGTGGGAGAAGTTGAGACTTACAAAATTTTAATCACTTGTGCTAAATCAATAGTAAGATGAGCATGATACTTTTATTTTGAAGAATTAATAAAAATTGACTCGTCTTTAGCTCTCCTAAGGAAAGTTTTAATGCTGGGAGCTAATGTTACCCAAGGCTCTTGAATTATTATCTACATTTACATGGGTAATGTATGATAAGATTCCCCCCATTTTATTGGTGACTGGGAGGGTCTATCTATCTATAAATATATGGTATACCATACACCTAAGGTTGGGATCCTGATATGTGCATATGTAATCAAAATATAGGTCTCACCTTGGATTATTCTCAAAATTTCCTCACCCAATCCAACCATTTGTGCCCTTTCCAAGACTTAGGCATCACTTTTTGCATTCATAAAAAGGAATAAATGGTCATAAGGTTCATGTTTTTATGGAATAATAAGGCATTTAATATGTTTTTAAATTATACCATGAGGGTCCCAGTCTCTATATGGTAGGGTGACTAATGAGTAGTACTATGTGAATCTTCCAACCTCCTAAAAGTGATTAGAATTGATGTAACACATCATGCCAATCAATATATGGGATGCATGAAATGAATTCTTCTTTTTATTAATCAAATATTCATATATTCCACACCATTATTGGTAGTCTATCTCTTATTCATCTAATTTGTTTAGTACATGAATATGGAGACATAGGGGAGTAACCTTATGGATAAAAACCATGATTATGGTGTAGTTAGGGTATATATAGTAGTCCCCTTTGGGAATAAATATGTTAGTTATACTCTTAGATATTTTTGGCAATGACATCTCATGAACATAGCTCTAAACATAAGGGCATATGTCCTTTAAAATTTGAACCATTTTTATGGTGTAGGCATATATATGCATGAAAGAGTAAGAGTCACATATATAGTTCTTGATGAAATATGGAGATAGGCTCTAGAGTGACCCATTTAACATGTATATTTTTCCCATCATAGCATCTAGGATGTATGAAATCATATAAACTAGATTCCAATAATCCTATTATCCTTGCATAGAACTTGATCTTGTAGCTTAACACTAATCACCTCTCCTAGAGATTATGTTAGCTCTGATGTCATTAGAAAATCCAAAAATGGAACCCATTTAGGGTGTATTAATTAAATGTTGGGGTAACCATATAACAAGTTTAAGAGGGTCATCCTAATGTGGAATCCCATTTATAACTTAGTTGTAGGTACTAGCTACTTCTCCTTAGGGATAATGGTCTCTCCAGGAATGATCCATTTGATAAATGTTTTGGTAATTGATCTATTCTATTTTACATGTAACCAATCTATGAAAATAATATGTTAAATCTATAATAGGAAAGGATAAATACCTTTATAATTCATCTCTTGAGATGTATGCAACAACCATTTTGTGCTCTAGGTGATGTAAGAAACTTTCCCTAGCCACCTTACCTATGAAGAATAGGTCTCACAGTAGGTCTATGAATGGAATAACCTTAGGATTGGATGATATGAAATGTAATCATTGAAACTTGAGAGGGATTAGGTCTACATCTAGTTGCCTATGTGCTAGTGCCAAGTTTTCCTCACAAGTATATGCATCCACTAGATATTCATCATTGAATAATGTGGAATCAAAAATAGTGTTTATGTATTTTTTAGAGTCCTTGATTAAAAATATAGATGGTGGTATGGATCCATTGAAATTATTAGATGAATAATCCATAGTTAATTCACTAAGATGATAAATTTATAGTTCTTTGATTTAGTGGCTCATATCTTTTATATGCACTTCATAATTCAAAAGTAAGTAGTTAGGGCTTGTTGTCATGGATGAAAGTGAGTTCAAAGTCATTTGTGATAAATGAGCATGAATTTTTTTTCAATTAATTGATATAGCTTTTGGCATTCAATTCTAGTTCATGCACCATTAATTTCCATTGTCTCTAAACTTGATTCACTTGCTTAATTCAAATTTTGCCACTTCATTTTGGAGGGTATGCCACATAGACATTATAAACATTTAGAAGAATGCCACATCCTTGTATTTTACCAAGTGTCAACCTATCTTTATTTTCACTTTAAATTTATCCATATCATGGAGGATTTCAATAGTGAAGAGTAAGATATTGCATTAAAATTGAGTCAGCATAAATTCTTGTGAAGTGAACACATCTTTTGAACAAAATTTCTCAAGACTTATTGTGGGTGTCTTTTGTAAAGACTACGAGAGTCACTTTTTTTTGAAGGTCAAGTTTTAAAAAAAAAGTTTTGAATAATTTTTATAAAGACCAAATGCTAGATAAGACCTTTTAAACAATTTTTTTTTAAGACAATATTCTAAAATATTTCTCCAATTAGCTTTACTAAACATTTTTGACAAAATATTTCATCGAGCACTTTTATTGAGGCCTTTCTCTAAAAAACAAATTGTGAAGAGTAAATTATAAAGATCAAATGTTGACTATTTTTTATAAGACGTAAATGCCAAAGTTATTTTTGAACATTTAATTTTTTAAAGAACAAAGTCCCAAAGGGTAAACTCATGATGAACCTAAATTCCAAAGAGCAAATTATACATGGAAGATATTGTTGTGAAAATTCAACATGCAAACAAAATTTATAAACAAAACTTGAAAACAAAATATGTGAATAAAATTTTAAAAGAATTTTTTTGAAAAGGTTATAATATGTGTGAAGGATCAAAGAATTTTGAATATTTACTTTTGAACAAAATTCCTAAATACTAGCTCCTATAAAACCCAAGAATTTTTAAATTTCATATGTTTTGGAAAACTGTGTATATGCAAAAATTCCAAAAAGTATTAATAGGTTAGTATAAATAAGAAAAACATGTCCATTTTCATTTACCAAATAGATAATTTATATGAATCATATAAATATATTTTTAAATAAGGTTCTCAAAATAAGACTAGATCTTTCAGAATATAGTGGGTCCCTATTCTTAAAAAAAATGGGGGTATGTTGTATACAATAGTTTTGATCAAAATGTTTTTTTAATTATCACAAAGCTAGGACAAAATATTAATATATTTATCAATTTGAGTTACAATTTTCATGATTTGATAGATACAAACATCATTGATTTGAGCACACTATCATATATTCTTAAAACATAACCAAGTGAAAGAAAATCAATCAAAATATTTAGTGATCCTTTTTATAAGGATGCAACTAATGATAAAAAAATACATAAAGAGTACATTATAAATAAACTTTACACCCTAAACTTATTTATTACCATTATAATATATGTGTACCACATCCTTTGAGTGGAATCTTTAGTACTTAAAATAATTTAGTACCATCTAGGCCACTCATCACATTTGCATAACATGAGATAGTAGATGATGACTCAGTTTTGAATTATTTTTGCATTCAAGATCACATTGATATATATCATATTTATAATGTAATGGTTGATTATGGCTCAAGTGTTAATATGTTCACAATCACACTTATTAATCATGTTGGATACACTTATCAGGATTCACTTCACACTACCATGGTAATAAGAGGATTCAATGTTCACTTTCAAATCCATTGGTGAGATCACATTACCATTATAGGTTTGTGCAAGACATGTGTCCACTAGTTTATAGTGATACCCTTTACATGGGTATTCAATATATTATTTGAACACCATTAGATTAAAAATATTCATTTAGTTCCTTATATAGTTCACAAATGTTTAAAGTATATCTATGATGATTATTTAATAATAGTTTGGGGTATACCATATGATTACAAACTATATACATCATATATTATTATTATACACTATATTATAGTTTATATATACAAAAAATTTAAACCTACACAAATACATCAAATGTAGGTATATATTCATCGATAGAAGCCTATCCTTGAAAGGCCACTTCAGGAGAGATTTTTCATATATTATAGAGAGGCTCTCCACTCCTACATGTCCCACTTTGATATTAAATGTCACAAAAAATATTTTACATAAGGCATAAACACTCAATGGTGGGTTCCAAAAATCCTTAGAGTTAATCATTCTCAATATTTTGCATAATAGACTATACATCATCAGTATCACAATGGTAGTTATGTTACTAAGGAAAATTAGTATTTAGATTATTAATTCAATTCAATTTACTCACAATAATATAACACTTTACATTTTTGATAGGTTACCATTCATATCCTAGATAAATGACCCATTTATTGTGAGTCCCTTAAAAGATTCATCGATTAATATCCCCCCCCCCCTCTCTCTCTCTCTCTCTCTCTCTCTCTCTCTCTCTCTCTCTCTCTCTCTCTCTCTCTCTCTCTCTCGTGTTTATACATGAAAAAATACCCAAAGAAAATTAAAATATTATAGAAAATAAAAAAATCTAGACCTATGTATGCTTATGTTCAATTCATTTAAATCATTTAATTTTCATAACATCTATTTAATAATTAATCATATGTAGTTTCATATCATATATTCTTCACAAGTGAACATGAGTGAATGTATAACATACAAGTTTCCATGAGAGAACCATTTTTAGGTTATTTGATTATGTTAGACTCAAAAACTATAAACATACAAAAGTGACCTATTAAGATAGGATCACCCTGCACTATTGTATTATTCCACCAGCCCTATCCCAGTGAGTAAAGGATATCATATCTCATATTATAACTAAACACAAACCTCTTAAAACTTATCTATACATTGGGGGGGCAGGGTGGGTTATTATACACATGTTCTATCCTTATTTGGTTATCCCTTATTGTTCACACCTTAGTCTTTTATATTACATAACATATATTGATATTTCTCACTTAATTACAAATGGATATTTTACTAGCTACCTAAGTTACTAAATACACTAGTGTGACAAATGACTTATGTTGATCGATTACATATATTCATATATGTTTTTCATGTTTATTTATAACTTCATGTATTATGAGCATTCATTGTTTTCTATTTTAGACATTTTAACATGTCTTTATTTGTGTCTTAAATCCTTATTTGTATGTGTTTATGTGTGTGAATTAAATTTTAACATGTCTCTTTTATGCAACCTATTTTATTTATATTACATGTTCTATGTGCTTTTTATGTACTCTTTGTGTGTGTATCATGTCCATGGCATTTATTTACTTAATATTTTATGTCATGATAGATATCATGCATCTTCTTAGAATTTTGATGACATGATAGATATCATCCATCCCTTTCTGAGTTTCTCTATTTCAGATATGCATAATCAATTATATCACCTACCTACATTATTCACTACTAGCATTTATTTGGACAATGTCACTATGTATTCTTGTTTTCTAATCCATCATACCTTACACATATTTGGTCAGTTTACATATGATTATTCCATGATTATCCATGTTATAATTTCTAATCAAATTAACATATTTTCATAACATCACTTTCATAATTATTTTCTTTTGAGTTAAGTTATTTTGAAGGCTTCATGACTCACCTTAAATGAGGGGCATACATAGTGGCTTGTCTTAGAGACTAAGCCCATAGAGTGAAATATATAAATAGAATCTTATAGGTATTAAATTATTTTCCAAGTTTCATATTCAAAATTCACCAAGAGATATAGTTAGACATGATCACTCCATTTGGACAAGAGCACAACATGTTTTATATAATAATGCAATCTTCTCCCAATGAGGATAAAAAAATCATTTCTTGAAATTTTTAGAATCTTATGTAGTACATAATAGTGAGAAATAGGTACCCAATTATATTTTTCAAAAAATACTTGGGTTTGTCTAAAATATACTCTATTTGGGAGAATAAAGTGTGGCATGTGTTCCAAGCTATAAAAAAGGTTATTACTCAAAATTTTAGTTGTTATTAATCAGTCTCAGAATCCATATACACTAGATATCATATTTTGGGCATGTGTAAAACATATGATTACCTCATTTCTCAATTTTTGTACCAATTTTTTTATATATAATGATAATTCATGACATTCTCCATGATGTATACACCAATCCTAGATCATATTATCTTTTTGCACAAGATTTTCATTAGATTTTCACGAAAAATGAATCTTATTCCATATGTAGTGGTTGGTTCACCTTTTTCACTAGATTTTGAACTAGAACAATATATTGGAATTAATACATGGATTCCAAAACTAATTCACCACTTTGATAATGAAATGATGAAGTCAATATCACCTTGATTTCTTAAGCACACTCACCTTAAAATATGTTTTGGGGCATGCACAACCCAATCTAAGATATTCAATGAAGAATAACTCTCTAAGGGTCCTACCCTCTACAGTCATAATTTTTCACCAAAAAACACAATGGTTCATGTACCCAATCAATTATATTTATTCCTTGTTATTATATAAATACATTTTATCATGTTTAATTATTGGATTTTAACTTAAATAAGGAATGATTTATACATGGTTTTTCGTAGGTTTGTGTGAAGCATAGTTTAATGTCATAGCCTAAATTAAATATTGTACTTGATAGGTAAGTTTAGTTACACACATTTAATTTTAATTTAGTAATTTTTATTTGTATAATTACCAAGATAAACGGTGGAATTTAGTCACATAAATTAATATTTAAGTTAAAATAGTGCACTTGTGACCACCTTTTTACACACTTAGATTATGCCTCATTCCATGATCTTTTGACCACTTTCCTTCATTTTTTTTAACAGATGACCCATTCCTATAATTAAATAAATGATACCATAATGTTCATATTATTGTTTCAAAATAAATCATGCTCATCCACATATTGTTCCATACTCTTATATCAATTATTTATACTCATAGTACAATAATGTCCTATTTGGACAACCCCCTTAAGAGTGTCCAGTTCCACCACTCTTGTCCTCTCACCAAATAATGGCTAATTTATTAAATTAAAAATCACGTAATGGGTTTTTCCACAATATTATACAACCCCATACAAAATAATTCATTATTGATCACTATAAATACACATTTAAAGTCATTTTGAACACAATATGCTTTCATATTGAAAATCACCATAATTATAATTGACTGATGAGATAAAATTTCCCATTTCTCCCAATTATAATTACATACAACCATATTATCCCTAATATAAATTCTAAATACACTTAAAAACTCAAAAATCATAGTTGAAGTACTTAATTACACTAGGATTGCACTAACATTTTGCATTTTGAAATAGTATTTCATAGACACCAATGTAGCATGGGATAATTACATGGAGTTTGATCCCTCTTCAAATTATTCTTATATAGGTAGTGTTCAACATAAATGTGTTGATGTTAAAAAAAATAAAACACTAACCCCATTTTACCCTATGATTAAATTTTTAATCTTTGTATTTTGAGATAGGGTTAAAACTAAAGGAGAATTTTAGGCTCCTGCATAGTCAACAAAACACACAAGTGAAGGAGAAATTGCCATAAAAAATCATAGATTCATCACCTACATAACATCAAGGATCTCTAAGGATAAAAATACATTGCTCTCATATCCACTTATATCACTCATATCAATAAATCATAAAGACTCTTATGTTAGACTCACACTCAATTAACATAGCCTCTCAGTCAGTATCAACCCCTAATACAATTTTGCATTCTAGTTTTTGAACTAAGTATATGTTGCCTTGATAATTTATGTGTTTTCATATTTAAAAATTTAGTAAATTTGAAATTAGTTTGTGTCATTTATTTCCTCTCTGTCACATTATAATTTTACACAATAGTTTATCTTATCTAGGAAATTAGTTAATTTATTTCCTAGATTTTGATAAACGACGTACATATTGAAATGTTAATCAATTCTTCCAACTTTAAGATCAAGGATGGAAATACTTAAGTTTAAAATTTTAAAATAATTAATTAATTTTATTTGAATGATTTACTCTTTAAAGGTTTTTAAAAAAAATGTAAATGTAAGAGACTATCAATTTGTTTCATTAAAATGTAACTTAACAAACTTTGTACTAAAAAATTTTCCATCTTATTTATACAAGGTTATGGTGGAAATATTAGGAATAGTATGAATATAGTCCTATTATATATTATTTATATCAAGTAATATGATTATATTTTCCCTTGATTTTCAATGATTTGAAATCTCACTATTTGATGTGATCTCTAGTCCCTTGTTCATATGTAGAGTAAAATATTTTAGATGGTTTAAAGTTCCATATTTTGATCCAAAATATGACCACTTTGATTATTTCCTTATTTATTATGGATTTAATTTGGGATTCCCCCATATACATATAAGGAATGTTCTACAAACCAAATATAAATACATATAGTTGGTAACCAATGTACACCTATATCTATGTGTGTATACCCATATGTCTAACTAATTAATATGTGTATAAATATGTATATTTATAACACAAACACACACACACACACACACACACACACACACACACACACACACACACACACACACACATACACACTCATTTAAATAATTTAAGGTGAAAAATAACTTCAAAAATTGTTTTCCTTTTTATACTTATTATTTGGATAGAAAGAGAAAGAGAAAAATTAAAGAGAAAATTCATACATTTACAAGTTTTCAAGCCTGAAGATTAAAATGTTTCAATTTCAAGTTTAACACCTCATGTTATTATTTATATTCTACAAGAATCCTAACATAATCCATCTCTTTTCATTTATAATTGGCACAAACAAACAATCTTAATGTTTATTTGATGCTAATATTGTCATTCACATAGTCTTGCAAAACTACACCCAACGTAATCCCTTATAAATATATTTTATATCCTCACTTGTGTTTTTCTCTAAAGCTTCAAAATAAATACCCATAATCTAAAAGATCAAAGCTTAAAATATGGTTAGAAAATACAACCCCTTTCTCTAAAGGATAACATTATGTTCAAGTTAAACACTATCCACTATCTCAGTCAAAAAGTGTTCATAATTCCCCCACTATGATGCACTGGGTCTGTTAAAAAAATCCTCTACCAAATGAATCTCATTTAATGTGATAACTACAAGGGTATGGGTAGGCTTACTCTTCCATGTTAATCCCATGTGTGTTCATTAAATTATTCACCAATTACTTTGTGTTAGATCAAACTCAAACTCTACATGTCTATGTTGAGTTATGAATCTAAATTTATTCTTTGATCCTTTTTTTTTTAGTTGATACTAGTTGTTTGCCAATGATTATTTCTTAAACTCTCATATTGAATTGGTTGTATCGGATTTTTTTTTAATTTTTTAATGTTATTAGGTCTAATAAGGGAGGGTGACTCATTTATTTATTTAGTGCTCAAAATTATTTTACATTTTACTTCATTTTTGTTCATGTGTTTAGGTTTTATCAACAACATCCCTTGAGAATCAATAACGATTGATGGCATGTTGGTTCAAAAGTTTCAATTTACATATATATTATTATGATATATCCATGTGGTATATATAGATAGACATTTAACATGATTCAAATTTCATATAATAAATTTATATGAATTAAAACATTTATCTAAGTATAATTTACCCTATATTAAATAACTATATTTTTTATAGTACATTAATTTACCAAGATTAGATAAAGTAGTTGAGAGTAGTCATCACCAAGTGAATATCCATCACCAATCAAATAATCTAGATATTAAATTAATATAATAAAAGTTTAGTATTATCAATTATTAAAAATAATGCCTATATCTATAACACTAACATTCAGAAGGATTCAACACCTATATATCTAAGGATTCAACATATGAAGAAGGAAAAAACTATCCAATGATAATAAACATGGGAAATCATACCAAGACACTAGCACAAGGGGGTCATTGAATGAATAAAATGTTATGAATGAGTTAATTTATACATGGTTACTATTATATCACTTGGGGGCAAGGTATTACATTATCCCCTCTTATAAAAAGCAACATCCCCCACCACACAAAACTGTGCCAAAAAAACACACTTCTAAGAGATGCCAAATTACAACTCAAGCATAAATAATTGTAATGACATAAAATATTTATTATGTTATATGGATGAAACATATTTTTAATTAATTATTTAATTATTTTAATGTACTTTAAAATTTATATTATTCTCAATATTTTTAAACAAGGTTTCACATGCCATACTAAAGTTTCATTCTAAGTGTCTTAAAAGGGGATTTATCCTATTAAAATGTTTGAAATTTTTAAATTTAGACATCATTTTAATTATTATTAATTTTTAATTAATCTAAAAGTTATAATTTTATATTTATCCCATAGGTTTTTAATCCAGTTAGTTAATATCAATTTTCCCAAGTAGTTCCCAAAGTACCAAACTATATCCATAATCGATCACAATCCAACTAAAACTTAAATAATCTATGATGTAAAATTATTATAATAATTATCACATGTAATATAGGTACAATTCAACTATAAGATCATACTAAAAAAAATCTAAATGCCATTTCATAATGATATTTCACTATGTAAAATCAAGTTCTAGCTGAATAGATAAATATCAATGTTGAATTAAAAGAGCAATCACTATAACTATTAAGTGAAAAATCTCCTTAGACCTCCCAAGAAATAGTAAATCAAGTGTATTAGCTAAATAATTTATGAATCCACCAAATCTAGTGGGTAGGAGGATGGGATCAATACTTATCCAATAATCTTATCCATCTCACCCTCTAGCTATTTCTCAATCTACTTATTCTCCCCCATACACACATAAGTCATAAAATGTTAACATTACAAAAATACACGAAACCAAAATTAGTCAATAAAATATAATATCATAAGGAATTTAATCAATAATTTAAATGGATAAAGATCCAAGTGGCCAAATAAGATTTTTTTAAATAGAAATAATAAAACATCAAAATAAATTATCTTAATAATTTAAATAAATCAAGAGCCAAATATCAATAAAATAGTGTCACCAATAATATAAAAATTAAAATCAACAACTCAATAATTGGCCAAATAAATTATTAAAATTTAAATTCATAAAAAGCAATAAGGTGGTGGTTTCAAATTTAATTTATTTGACAATTAATTTAAAATAAATTCCAACATAAAAACATTATGAAAAAGTCTACATTATGGCACTATGTGGCTAAGGAAGGCACCTAAGGGAAGAAGGAAAAAAAATATGCCTTAACTACTTCCCTAAGGCAAGAGAAATAAGTATATAACATCATTCTCCATATTCTTCTCAATCAAAGTTCATAAGCCTAAAACATATAATGTTTATAACTAGTTAAGGTTACAAGGATGCATTACACTACTTGAGAGTTTCACCTGGGCATGGTAGGTACAACATATGTCACAAGTACATTTATATTTAAAAAAGTATAATTTTATTATGTAATATTATCACTCAATTTTACACCCTTAGAGAGGTAGTTAAAGCCTACTCCAATTGAGTTAAATAATGGAATTACCCCTAGACTTGTGGGTTGTTTATTTCAGGGGTAATCCTTTAGATTGAAGCACTAGCTCCCTTGATATGTCTATTTAAGCTCATCACCTATATTGCTAACTTGTTTGGATGAAAAAGGAGAGATAAAACATGAAAGAGACATAAAATAATGAGGTGATGTACCAAATCTAAACTAATCACTACAAATCAACTACAATTGCACTTTAAACAAGAACCTAACCTGCACATGACACTAATCTAAATCTGCCTTTCTACATAAGTATTTATCATGAAGGTTTGTGAAAAAAACTTGATCTAGGAGGACAAAAAAAAGGTCATGACATGACACTAGTGAAGAGACAACTCACTGAAATCATAAAACTTCATTTGAACACTTCAAGAGACCTGTAAAATACTTTCAAAATTGAATGCTAACAAGGCTAACATGCCAAGGAAGTGAATCTATCACTTAGCAAGATCAACTAGTCTAACATAAATATTGAAATAGTCCATGGAGAAGGTAAAATAGGTTTTTATTCATTGATCAAAGGATAGAAATAGGTACGGATTCACCATACCTAGGTGGAAGATACAAACTTATCCAATCAAAGCTCAATATGTAACACAAGTGAGAGAGAAGAAGAGAAGGGCATAGCAGAGAGAGAGTTGAAAAGTGTTCATGTGAGTTTTATATCATAAAATTTTACCCTATATAAGTCATGTAGACATTCTCAAATTTAAGACATGGAGATATCTCCCTTCATAGGCAAGTTACTACAAGAGGTAGATGTCTAGGTTTGAAAGGGCTATCTCTCTTGATTTATCTTCTAGGCTCATACTACACTAGGATAATCACTATTGAGGGTGAAAATGGAAGAAGGAGACATAAAATAAACCTATGATAATGAGGTGATACACCAATATAACTTCATACAACACACTTGTATTTGAATTTAAGAAACAAGACTACTCAAACTAACTTCAAATCTATGTCCTTCTAACATGAGTATTATCATAGAGGTAGATTGATATGCCTATCTAGAGGTGGATGAAAATAAGTTATAATATAAGACTCTACTAGTCCATCTCACACTTCAAGACACACTTAATAAACAATACACTTTATGAAACCCATTAGAAGAGATATCACTCACAAACATGCAAAGAGCAAAAATGGAAGCAAGGAGAGCATATTCATCACTTGTCAACCACACAAACCACTTAAAACACTTAGGAAAGAGATTTCATATAATTAATAAACTTATCAAAACTTTATTCAAAGGTAAATGACGTGTTAAAACTAGTAGGTATTTAGCATACCAATTATGGATTCATTACAAAGCTAAAAAAGCTTGGATATATAAAACATAGGAGAGGAGATAAAAGAAGTGAAGTTCAATGATCATAAGGCCAAGTATAAAAATATGAGAAATAGTTAGAATTTCATGAAATTAAGTGGAAAATAAGTTAGGAATATATCATGAACATGTGTCAATATAAAGTAGAGCACCTTCCTAAAGTTGGCATAAACATCTTCATTGTCTTGCTTTGAAATTACCTTCATGATGGTGAGGGTTTCACTTGATTGTAAAAACTGACATATGTAGCCTTAACACATATGATATAATATGATAAGTTGAATAATATGTTAGTGTAGGTCATCTACTCTTCCCTAGTTGATAAGTTCATGATTTTCACTTGACATTCACTACCTATAGTCTTTCATCACTAGCCCTCTAGGTATGTCCTCACACTTTTCACCTAAGTGGGTTACAGTTTCTCATGTAAATTCATTGAATATGATGTAGGAAAAAATTTTATAAAATATTTGACTTCCACTCCATAAATTAGACCTCAAAATTTTCTAAATCACCTTGATCACTATCTCACTAGGCAGTCATTTCTCCATTTCATTGTTTCATTTAGATTGCCTATAATGAAAAGTGTAGTAGACATGTTTTAATTCATAAACATGGTAATAATTGAGTTTAATAAGCTATGAAAAGTCCTTATATATCTCCTATAATTATTCTCACTTGTATATTCTTTTCTATACCTGAAACACACTTCAAATCCTTCATGAAACATAGTATTAGACTTGTATATATAGATGACAATATAGAAAAAGTGGATGTCAAGGGACATAAGAGATTTAGAAACATGTCTAATGAACTTTAGTGGCTATCTAACCCATTTTTATTCATATTATCTGATTAATTCTCCATTGGGTCCAACCAAAGGTTTTATGAGGGTTTAGGAGGTTTGGACTATTAACGATTGTTCATAAAATATTAATGTCCTACCTTAGAGACAATTTCAAAAAATTGGAGTATATATACCCCTTTAACTCTCCCAAAGTTATTGAGGTCTCATGCACATGGTACATATAGATGTTAGTGAAATAACATGGCCCTCAAGCTCTTATAGTTCATTTTGAGTAGGTCTAAGAGGAAATTAGGCCATGTTGACCACCTATGTGATGTTTTTTACTATCCAATTTTTACAAATAGTCTTCCATATCCCATTAATTTCATTATATAGTTTTTAAAGCTAATGTAGCCTCATGGATGCTGTTAGACATCTTTTAGGGTTTTTACGTAGTTATAGGCCTAAGAGGCCTAACTGTACTTTCTATATATTCAACCCTTATAAGAGTTTATAGTAATTATAAATCCCTTTTCATCTCTATTAAAATTTATACAAAGATTTTAAAACAACCACAATAATTCAATACTATCTCCTTCATCCATTTCACTCTTCTCATACCAAAATGTAGGTTATCTTGTTCAGGGAGTGCCCTCTATTTGAGACAAAATACGGGGTATCTACCCTATTCACATAAACAAAGTGGGATTATCTAGGGTTATTTTGAGTAATTTTTATGCTATTTAAAAAGTTTTAAAACTTTTTTATGAATATATAACCCTCAATCATCAAATTTCACAAGACTAACTTCTAGGCTTATGACTATAGACAAGGTTTTGGACTAATTATGGTTAAAACCCTATTTGATAAAACCATGATATATTTACTACCTATGAGGGTCCTATGTAATTATGATATAAAAGTATGATAATTTATAAAACATGATTATCCATATTTCATCAATGTATACCAAACTAACCTACAACTCTCATATGCCTAGACTAGTCTGTAGCCTATGTAGACTGTGTCACATGTAGGTGGCAACTTGGAAGAATTCAAAGGAATACTATAGGCTTGATGTTATCTTAGAGACACATGGAAAATTTCATCACCATTATTCTATTTGGTTGTGGAGCTAAAAGCTTCAACTATTTTCAGACATGGAAGAGGTTGTTGAGTTCTAGGGATACCGACATCGGCAGTGTAACCGACGTCGGTCATCTACAGTGCAGAGGACAACCAACATCGGTAGGAGTCAGCTGACATCGGTCGCATCTAGTCAGATAGGGACCGATGTCGGTCACTTGTGCGGTTCTATAATTGTTCGTTGCACGAACAGTTAGTTTATTGAACTGGTTATTTGCATGTAAAGGCTATTTTGAGTCTTGAGCTGCATGTCTAATTATTTTAAATTAGAAGTATAAGTTATTATTTAGTATGGGATATATTTATAGACCCATTGGCATGTATTGTGAGAGCAATAGAGGAAGGCAAGGTAGATCCTTCTAATTGTAAGAACAGGTTGATCTGCAGGTGGCAGCAAGATCAGGGAGAAGTTCTACATGGTAAGTAAGATCATTTGAGTTGCAGGTTGTTACAAGTTCATGAGAGATCTACTTGAAGTAATTTTGAGTGCTTGGTACTAGCAGTGTTATTACTGACTGGTTGGAGGTGAACACCAACTCTGTGTTTGAGTTGTGTGTTGGGACCATTTTTGGTAGGAGAGTGAACTCTTGAGGGAAAGAGATCTATACATCTGAGAGGTATGGAATATTGTGGCATCTTCATTGTATTTCCTTCTGGCATGAGTATTAATACAATATTGTGTTTTGTCTCTCATATTCTGTGTCATTTGTGAATTCTAGTTACTTGTTAATTCTGGTATAGTTTCGTGTTTAGTTGCTTATACAAGGTAATCATATTGTACTCTTATTGAGGAGTTGGATCCTGACAAGTGGTATCAGAGTAGTTTGATGTTCTAGGTGCCTTACATATTCAAGTGATTTTTACATATTCATTCACTTCATCTTTCTAACCATTAGCCAAGCTTACATCTTCCACTAACTATAACTAACTTGTGAATATACTATATTGTAGGGACTCATTTGGAGAATAAATAATCTGATGTAGGTGACTACATAGATTTAAACATTGTACTTCATACTTTTAGTTTCCCCTAAGGTCATTAATAATATTGTACACTTGTATAGACTCAAATTTTGTCTTGATACCATGTTATTATCACTTTGTTATCCACATACTCTAGCTCTATAAGTTTAATTTTCATTTTGATTGAAAGCACTATGTTTTCATTGAGAATTTTTAGTAGAATATTTATTAAATTTAAGCCATCCATCCATTATCCTCTCTTGGTCTAACAATATTATTATTGTTTTTTAGTATAACCTATATTTATAGAGTTTAAGAATGAAAATATTAGACCTATCTAGACTTCAACCATGTCCACCAATAAATGATGTTGTGTAAGGTAGGGAACCTCTTCATAGAAACTAAGGTAAGAATTTTATCTTATCAAATTTTCACCTTTTTACCAAAGATGTATATCTATGTTGAATTGGTACTCACAACTAATCTCTAATCCTTGAAATGGATCAGTCTTACTATCCTCTCATTGAAATTTTTCATCAAAACCTGTTGGAACTTTAATCTTGATCAAAAAATTTTGAGGGCCTATTTTCATTTGACTGTAGGTGATAGTCATAAAGAAATGTGACTATATATATATATATATATATATATATATATATATATATATATATATATATATATATATATATATTATATGACTATATTTTATGCCTTCTCTTGCAAACATTGGGTATCTAAATGGTTCTACAATGTTTTTTATGATACATGAGATCTTATGAGTGTGTATAGGTTTCAAAATCATCAATACCCCTACCTAAACACCACCACACAATCTTGTAAAGGACTATTTAGTATTATTTAATTGTGTTTTTGATTTTAGCTCTTACACTCTAATAATGACATTATTAAGACCAAAACTTCCATGAAATAAGCCAATCACCATGCCTCAATAAATTATAACAAATGCACTACCTTGGATTTGAAATCATTATGAGAGGAAAAAACATTGTACCTAAAAATAACTATCTACAGATCATCAATATTTATGCATCTCTATCATAATGGAATGATCTTGCATATGGATCCATAGTCACACACAAAGAAATATATGAAAACAACATGAAAAGGAAGATAAATCTCTAAAAATACACCTATAATACATGTAAGTGTCATACAACTACAAACAGATAATAAAACTAGAGGTCATGGGGATGAGAAAGAATTTTGAAGTCCTCAACAATCTTAGTGATTATTCATAGAGTATAGTACACCAAACTAGAAGCTATTGCCATGAAAAGGAAGTGAATGAAGTCTAGTATTACCCAAAAATTTCTCTTTCTTAAACTCTACTCCTCCTATCAATATTGAGAGTAAATCATTTGACCTTGTCTAGGAGAGTAGTGAAGAAGATGGACTAGTTTTTGTCAAGTTTAAAGCTTTTAGAGATTCTCAATCCTAGAAAAGACCTATGTGAGCCTATAGATATCCTCCTAAATATTCCCACATGACAAGTGGTTGTCTTTGACTATTAAATTTACTTTAAACTTATTGAAGTTTATTATTCTTATTGATTTCAATGTTGAACTTGCATTTCTTCAATTTTAAACTAACTCATTGCATCTAACTAACACATGGTACGTTAGAGTACACTTTGCCATGTTTTCCTTCATGAAAACTAAATATAAATTTCCATATAATGACCAAAAGGTGACATAATGAAAAATTAATACAAATGACACAAATGGATAAGGTGAAACATATTAAGTTACTTCATTAAACATGACTAAACATATTTATGACCTTGGCAAGACCCTACATAAAATTTGAGTATATAGAGAGTTGAATTAATTTGACCAAGGGTAAAATTTGTTAAACAATGAGTTATAAAATTAAATTAGGCCATGGAAAAATCATATATAAACTTTGAAATCCATGTATCTGACACCTGAAGATGGTCCAACCTTCCATGTTGTGTGGAAGTTAAAATGTTTGCTTGACACCTTGACTAGCTCTCTAAAACTACCCATTACTTTACATTATTGAGTGACAAGGTACCTTGTTAATGGTAAAATTAGGTTATATTACACCTTTTATATACTATTTAAACCTCCCAACTAATCTCCTTAGGTTCTCTTTGACACATCACTTTGTTCACTTGCTAGGTGTCTAGAAAGTTCTTCATCTCCTTAGGCCAATCTTGCATACAAGTGTCAAAACTTGAATTCTTCTTCTTCAGCTTATCCTATCTTCATGGATGGCCTATTAAAATCATATAAAACCTAAAATAATCCATTTTTAGGTATTAAACTATCCCCAATAATTAATTCTCTACCAAAATCTCCAAATTGGCCTTGTTCCTTATAGCCCTAAAATCATGTAAACCTCCTTATGTAGAGAGTTATATGGATTATGATGATAATTTGAAATAATATTATAGTAATTATTAAGGTTTTTGATATTTTTTTCCCAAAAATATCAAAAATTCAGTTACCATAAGGGAGACCCATTATTTTTTTGTAAAAATGCCTTAAATTGACCTAAAACACTCATCTCCCTAAACCAATAAAAATGGGAGATTGGATTACAATTTGAAATTTGAAAACTTGAAAATTTATTCCAAACCTCTACTTATTATAATAAATTATCCCAATATAATCCAAATATCTAGGTGCAATTTTCAACTTTCAAACTTGTAAATTACATCCAGACCTTCGCTTCCCACAAAACACCTAGCCGATAGAAATAAGAACCCCACTCATAATTTAAAACTTGAAAACCTACAAATTATAAGTATATTTTTTCTTCTTTCAAACATAATACCTATGGAAACCAAATATTGGAATTAAATTTGAAACTTTCAAACTTTCAAAATGTTTCCCAACCTTTACTTCTCATACAACACTCCAAAGGAAAATCAAAACTTTTGTTGCAATTTACAACTTGTAAAGTTGAAAATTACAATTCGAGTTCCAATTCCTACCGAATATCTTTCTTATGTAATCCAAAACTCAAAGTGTAAATTGTAACTTTAAAATTTGATTTTTTTTTCAAAGACTGTATATTTCCTACCAGCCACCACCATTATGGATTTTTTTGTAAAGGTCTTATATAAATGAAATTAGGGTTAAGTTAATTCATTTTTTAAGTTTTAAAAATTGAGTTTGAAGTTCTATGATCTTTCCAATGACCTCAAGCCATGCACCACACCTAAAAACCATGCATCTTTGCCATATAACCACACATTTGAGCCACAAAACTTAAGCCATACTAACATTGACCCCCTGCATAATATTTTATTTAACCTCATATGTTTTTCAAGATAACTATTCTCACAATCAAACTTGATTTATTATTTTAATTTACTATGTTCTATTTTGGATCTAGCTATAGTCTTAGGTGTTTTCTTTGTTTGAAACTTCATTAGGGTTTTTTATATAGTTTTCATGGTAATTATGGTAGGGTCAACTATCTATGATTAGGCCTATTTTAAAACCATTTAGTCCATCTTCCTTGTCATTGAAAATCTAAGGTTTGAAAAAAAAATACTAGTCAAATATTCCTTCAAGATTAGAAAAGTAGAAAATATTACCATGATTATTCTTGCATAGTCCCCATAGACTTTCTTATTTATAAAGACAATTTCAAAACACAAGGGATTTATACCTACATTTTCAACCCTATAGTCCCATAAACTTTTCTAGTGCACATAATGACCTCAATCTTCACTAGAGTTTCCACCAGAGATCACAAGTGTATTTCACATCTACCATCTCTGCTAGAGTTTTCTACCTACAATTGTAGCTTCATATCCCCATGGCCTTTTCACTTGAAATTATAACTCCAATCTTTGTCATATATTTCACCTATGTTTTGCACCTTAAATTTTACCAACTCTATAGTTAGTTTTCCCCCAAGTGATTTTTCCAAAATCCATGTCTGGGAAAGAGATGAAATTTAAATCCAAAATACCTGGTGTTGCACTTGGTCTAGAATATAATAAAACTAATATTATAGACACAAACTTAGGTTACATAAACCTAGGTGATTTTTGGACCAAAGTAAATGCCAAATTCAAGAATGACTATATTTAAAGCATTTATGATTATGGACTCACCCAAGTAGAAACTTTCCCCTGACTATATAGATCCCTAAGCTGGTGATTACATTAGTAAAGCATTTTGATGCAAAAAAGAGAGTAGTGGTAAATGAAAAAGGGGAAATGATTCTAAACATGGACCTAGAATTCATAGAATCCATGTTCTTGATACATAAATTTTAGAGTTACCTAGATATAATTCCAAAGTCCTCAAAGAAATTATATTAAGATAATAACACTAGATGTAATAGGGTTATTAATAAAAATGGCTAAGGATACCTATGGCTACATCCACCAAATTGCCTAAAACATTGGCAAGGATTGACTTTAAGGATGAGGTAGGTGATCTCATCATACTACTACATAGAATGACTAAGAACCCTAATGTAAAGAACTTCCAAGATTGGATGTATCAATATATATCAAATATCTACAAAAATAAGCAATATATCCACTGGGCATAACTCATCAATGACTCCATCCACAAGTAGTTGATGGCGTTATAAACCACAGGGAAAGTTTATATGGTTTCTTATCTAGTTTATATATTGGCCAAAGGGAGAGATTTCCTATGGCTCAACATAATAGTTGACCAATAAAATAAAGTGTTTAATTTTTACCCGAACCTCACTATTGAGGCTAATAGGTATCACTTTAGAAGAGTAAATGATGCATTCATCTACTTCATAATAGTTATGTTTGATAAAGAACTATAGAAGAAGAGATTATCTTATTCTAGCACCTTAGAGATTACTAATTGGGGTTATTATTTCATCTAGTTACCCAGATACTCATACATTAAAGTATACAAATTCAATGGTTGTCCTTACACCCTCCTAAGGTATGTGAGAGACAAATGTGCATTAATGGAACATGTGAGGTAACTAGTTGAAACTCATAAGTTATTATCTAGCAAACACAAGGTGGGAATTCATTTCTCCATTATCGTAGGGAGATAAACGTGCACTTATTTAACCAAATCTAAATGTGCAAAGTCTAAAATGACATAAATGACCTTGAGAGCCTTAGATTCAAGTCTAATCTATGATGTTCATGGAAACATTAATAGTACAATGGGAAATTTAACATATTCCCATGTCTATTACTATGAATACTATTAGGAGGACTTAGAATATGAAGAGGAAGTAAGATTGAAGGACTATTCAAGAATGACCTTGGATCATGTTGAAGATTTTAACATGGCACCAATCCCTGAGGACTTGGTAGATAATGAGTCCCTAATAGATAATTTCTACCATGATAATTAAATATATAGTCAACCACTTCCAATAGTAAGGTGGTCTAATCTCGAGTTTTTATCTTTAATAGATGGAACCAAAAACAAAATAAATAGAAAACTCAATTGACTTATAATTAAAGAGGTCTAAGTGACCAAAGAAATAGTGAGAATTAGTGAAAAACTACTGGAACTCAATTAGAAAGGAGTACCACCATTATCAAAAGGTTCTAGCAGTGGAGCACTCCAAAAATAGGCAAATAGGCTAGTAGTCTCCCATAAGATAAATAAAAAATCAATGGCCAAGAGAATATAATCAAGAAACTAGGGAGTAGCAGTAGATCAACCAATAGTGATTACATCTGAAGATATATCTACCATGGAAGAAACAATAGTTTATGCTCCCATCTTGATTATATTATATACTCTAATCTCTATAATAATCCTTCCACCTATCTCTATCATTCTATCAGCTTCAACACCTCCTCCTCCTCTTATCTTCACTCCTCCTTCACCTCAAGTGATTCCACCCTCCATTCCCACAAGTTTACCTATGTCAATAAGTCTATTACTAACAACTCAATCAATTCAATTGGATACTCAAGTGTCCCCTTAATTAGATACTCAAGTTTCCATTCCACTTCCCTCTTCCACAATCTCACTCACCATTAATTCCTTTCATATCATCTATAATGACTTTAATATCATCCCATTTAATCACCAATACTACACAATAGTATATATCCATAGATTTAGTCATGCTGACTACAATCTTGCTAGCCATCCCAACCCCTAGGATAACTACTATTTCATTTTCATTTCCCCTCACTTTTCCCTTTCCATCAAACTTAAGTGTCCCATAAATTTTATTGATTTATTCATGGATTTATACTACACACTCCCATATGTTCCTTAATTCCAACTCATTATTCCTACTTCTCCATTGGTGTCACTCCCATCTCCCACACCCCTAATAGGCACATCCTTTTCCATTACACCCATCTATTCTAATTCCATAGTAACCTCAACTCCCTTAAAGGAGGTAGTGATGGATCAATTCATGGATGAAAATTTGGACACCCAAACCATATATGGTGAAGAGGTTATAAAGACATCTGTTGAATAATCAATGGTAATATCAATACAAGATACAACACTTGTCATTGTGCCCATTAGTATAACATCTTCAACTATAGATTCTCAAGTGATAGTATCAACATAAAAGGATGATATTATTAGTTGTTTACCACAAATAGTGGGGAATAAATGTAAGTATATGGTGTCCCTAAACACATTGGATTTTGGCCTAACATATGCACATAAGAAATATAAAACAATTCCCTAGACCCTTCCAAGGATATTGTATGACTCAGCATGAGAGAGGTATGTAGAGATTGTAGTCACCACACTAGACAAACATAAATATGATCTAGTGGTGGGGGAATACCATGTATTAAAATTTGACCTTGGACATCCTACAAGAGAGGGATTAAAACATGACATTCAATCTAGCATTAACTCTCTTTTTGAGAAAATGGATAGTGACAAGGTCACTAAAGATGAATTAAAGAACCAGGATGAATTATTAATAATTGTATTAAATAAGTTCACTGATCCCACTACTCAAATAACACAACCTATTATTTAGATCATGAATCAAGAGATAGTTGATGTAGTGATAGAAATTGGTAACATGGAAAGGAACACCAAGGACTAGGTAGAAAAGATCATCTCAAAGGGAAATAAAGGTATTTAATTAGTAATGGACCACTATACAAATCTAAAGGAGAGAAAGGCTAATTTGAGAGATCAAATAAATAAGTATTAAGAAGTGATAGAAAGGTTGAACCTTTTCTATCCATATTTGATATCTTTGCATACAATTGAAGTTGAAATTCTTCTTGTAGAAAAGATACTGAGAAATGATGTAGAGCAAGAGGAATTAGATAGAGAAACTTAGTTTAGGATAAAGATACTCATAGAGAGTGCCAATAAATCTAAGGTGTCAAATGACAAGGCCACTGATATGATATATGACATTGAGGATTTTTTGAATAAAATTTCATGTCAAGCAACATATCAACTAAACTAGGTCCTATTAATGTAGGAAGTCCAAAATAAATTCAAACAAGTGGTCGAAGTAAAATCGACAAGAAATATAACCTTCATCTTGAGATATATACACCATTTTATTAAGTACCATAACACATTAGATCAAATGGGAAAGGAAACTCAAGAATACAAATATTTTATAAGGGAACTCTCTGATACAATAAAAGAATGTGAGATAAGCCACCTCTACTCTTTTGGTCCTGATGAAGAGATACTCTTGGATATTTTCAAGGGTTTTGATGTGTATAATGAGAAGATATAGACCAAGAAGGAAAAAGAGTCCTCAAATGTTTTGGTTGTATCATAATTATTTATATCAAAAACATTCTTGTATATTGTATTTTCATTATTGTAAAAATATTTTAAAGTTTTAATTTTTAAATTGAATTTCTCATTTTGACAACACTTTTTGAGAAAAAGTCATAAGTAATTTCCATGATCCTTTTTGACAGGTTTAAACTTGTAAATTACACTTTCCATTTTTACAAGTCTGAGTTGCTTAAGTTTTAAAAGCACATATTATAAAATACATTTCCTATTTTTTTAAAATTATTTGAGTTAAAATTTGTAAAAGTCCCAATTTAAAATTACAAGTTATGGTTTTTAAAAAATATACTTACGTTATCTAAAACTATCTTTTTCTCTAAAATTTTGAGTTTCACTTTGGTGCCTAATTGCATGAAGAGCCAATGTAACTAAATTTAACAAGACAAAGGCATTACATGAAGATTTACAAGTTCCCTCCACACCTCTATCAGTTTTGATCATGCCCAATAGTTGCATGATCTTCTCCAACCATTTTACCAAGCCAAGGATGCCATTGTAGCTAGAGATCATGTCTCTTTTCATGGAGTTTCTATATTTTGCATGTTCTTAAGCTAGGCATGGATTTCTTTGTTAATTACATCTCTTTCATTAGATTTTTTGTATAAATATGGGTACTATGGTGTATATCATTTAGTTTTTTGATGATAGAGAGATTATTATGCATTTTAAATAACTTATTTACATGTTATAACTTAGAGAATGAGAATAAATTAAAGATTTGCCTTTCTTATCTGTGTAATCTTTGTGTATGTAATATTTTTAAAATATTTTGTGGATTTTTTTATTCTTATTTTAGTCATGAAAATTCACTTGTGGTATTGTTTTACCATTTTAAAATTTTTTTTTTATTTCGAACAAATAATCTTATCCCTTTTATGAAAAATACCGAATATTACCTTTGATTTCACATTTGCATGAGTTTTTGCTTCTACAAATTTCAATATATTTATTATTATGTTATATTCACTCAAGAAAGTATTAAAAAATACTATTTTTTTTTCAATCACCATTTCTATTTTTTAAATTTCATTCCCAAAATTATTTTCTCATAATCAAACCCTAATTTAGGAGCAAGATCGTTAAGAAGCATAATTTCTACATAGGCTGGTAGTTTATCAATTGCACTAAATTTAATGAAAGGAATCTAGTCTTATATGGAGGTTCACCTCAATTATCCAAGGTCATATAGCATAGAGGTGATCCCATTATATCATTATATCTTTCCATAATGAGTTACATCATCAAGATGGGTGCAAAATATATGTGATAATAGTTTTTGACATGCTTGATGGGACTATATAATTATTACTAGAGAGATTGGTGCTAATCTCAAAAAGTGTTTTACAAACCTTGTACATATTTAAAAATCACCTAAAAAATCTAATGGATTACATATTCATGAATTCAAGGTTTATGTATGCTAAATAAGTAAACAAGATCATCTACTAAAGGTAATAAAGTTGATTTTTTGGAATTGTCATTTCTGAATAAAAAGAGATCAAGATAAGTTATTCCTTACACGAGTATATCTTAAAAATTTATTTTCATATCCTTAAAATATTCCCAATAGTTTCATACATGTCATTATGGCTATGAGAAATCAAAATTTCATATCCTTCAATACAGGTAGCGCACTTTAGCTAGCTTAGTATGATGATATACCTACATTGGATTTAAAAATCCTTCAATATTTTACTGGTGAAAATTCCACCATTCCTATGGAACATATACAATAAATTACTAATATTTTATTAGTCCATAATGTGGTACAAGATAACATTTAATTAGACTCCTAGTCTCCTCTTTCAAGGATAAGACCTTGCAATGGTATAAAGTCCTGCCTCCCAAATCCATTCATGTTTGGTATGACTTAGGCACTACACTATCCATGAAATTTGAAGATAAGAGTTACCACCTCTCCCTAGTTGAACAATTAATTTTTATTCAATGGTTTCCTCATGAGATCATGACTAATTTTAATTTTTGCTTTCAAAAGACATGGAATAGAATTTCATAACTGGTCAATCCAACCCTAAATAATTATTTCCTATATACTTAAGGGATTTTAATAATTATATATTTGTTATTATTTAGTTTGTGGGTAGAACCACACATCTCAATGCCTATAAAATTACAATAAGGGCACAAAATTTTCTAATTCAAGCGATACAAATTTCCCCAAAGCCACCAAAGCCTCTATTCCCAAAAATAGCTCCTACACAACATATAATTTTTCCAATTCCCACCAAGATCAAATCACTATCTTTGACTCTATCTCCTACAAATTATTTATATGAGGTTAAGTCATTACTTATGAGCTTTGGTAATGAGTTAGTACTAATGAAAAGGTAGAAATCCTAGAACTACAATCCTTTCTACCAAACTAACCAAGTATACCAACCTAATAGGTATCCATACCAAATCAATTCATAGCCACAAGGTTAAAATATGCAAGCAAAGCCTCCAGACATCCATACTCTACCTGCACCAAGTACTTCTAAAGCTATTTTACCTATTTAGAACAACTAGGCTTAGGAGTATAAATGGTGTTATCCTTTTGCTCAACCACATAACCATAATTCTTGTCCTAATGGTGTCATTTTTCAAGCCTTGATGGCTCAAGGCATATCAAACACATAAGGATAGTAAGAATAAGACACTTCTCAACAAGAAGATACATAAAAACCTACTTAGGGTGAGTATACTCTTTTAAAGTAACAAGAAGAAGACTTTTGTAGTGTAAATCAAGAGGAGGCATTATTAAATTATGGAGGTCTAGTGGCATTCAATACTCATTAAAATAAAAGAGCAATAGAAAATAATCAACCCCTTAGGGTGGAACAAGCTACAACTTTAAAAGTTGTACAAGATCCTAAAAAGAGTAACAAAGTACAAAGGCCACCATTTGTGCCATATTTTATCATATAATTTTACCCTTGTGGTAAATTTATTTAGGCTCTCTCACTCCCAACTACAATATTGGAGCAACTTCAGGCTATGGGTATACTATAATGAGGTTGAAACTTTGGAGAAGGGTGACTTCCTCTTGGTAGACCACCTAAACTAATATTTATACTTGTAAAAAGGATAGAAAGGGGGTATGTGATGACTAAGAGTAAAAAATGGGTGATAAACCAAATTAAATGAGACTCAAATAACATTGAAACATACATTAATTCAACAGAAGATAATATTTTATCACATAATCTCACAAACTAGCTAATTTGCATAAGTATTTCTTAAACTAGGCTCACTAAGAAATAAATGAAGCAAAGAGTCATTATAAAACTCACACTAAGCATCCATTAATGGCATAAAATGCTCAAGTTAAGACCTACAAATATCTTGAAAACACCAAAAAAGAGGCAAGAAATAAGGATAATGAACATGGAATAACACTTCTTCATAAAGACATTATACACAAGCTTAATAAACACAAGTTAAAGGCAATAGATAGGTGAAATAATAATATGTATTTATTCAAAGGTAGTTATTAAAAATTTTGATAGGGTTTTGCCTTGTCAAATGAGAATATATTTACAAAATGTGGGAGAAATCGGAGATATAGGAGAAAAGGGAAGAGAGAAGAGAGAAACAAGCACTCAAAAATAAATAAAAGAGACACAACCACCTTACATGGAGTTTCAAACAAATTTTGATCAATTATCACTAATCTCTTCTCAAAAACATAACCTTCATTAGTCCAAAAGGTCTTCAAGCCTTCTCATTATCTTAAAAAGACACTAGAAGATGAAAACATTTGAGGATGATGATGATGTCATATCCCACTCACATGAGAAAAGTTTTCAAAGACTTGGAAAATACATTAAATTCTCCACTTTATCTCCTAACCTCCAAACTCTCCCTCCTTCTACACCCCCCTCCACTTGTACTTCTAGAAGATGCTTAGCATATGGCTAGTTGACTTGGCATTTGATGTTTAACTGACCATGGAGGTTATCTTTTAGAGCTCACTTTTTGATATTTTATTTTATTCTTAACTCCTATTTAATCTTATAACCTATAATAAACTCCATGAAACCTAAAAATTTCATACACTCCATTGATGCAGGTCTCCAAGCTTGAGCCATCTTCAACTAGCTGCCATAAAACCTACTCCCAAGGCCATTTGGCACCATGAGAAACACTTCAATACCTATATAATACTTATTTACATGTATATAATGCATATGAGGAATAAAATTAAGATTTGGGTAACCTTAGAGACTTACAACAATGGTGGACATCACCATTAAACCTGTAATAATTCACAAAATGTCAAAAAACTTGAGTTTTTTACCCTTTATCTCAAAAAATCATACTATAAAACATTAATAATGGATTAAAGTGTCGTTTAATTATGTTTTAAGCCCCATTAGGCCTCTTTCAATCATTTATACTATTTTTCTCTTTAAACATCTCCAAAAATAGGCATTTTGAGCCATTTTGGGGCTCTTAAGCACCTAAACATGCCAAATTATTCCACAAAATAGGTTTTAAATGATCTTTAAAGAGTCATATGCATTTATAATGTTGTTTTCAAGTGATTATAATCCATTTCATGGGCCTATGAGTCTAAAAAATCAAAATTGGTCAAAAAGTTCATTTGGCAGCTCAAACAAGTTCACCTTCTTGACGATTGTTCACAAAATTTATATCCCCATTCCACTACTTATTTACATTTATATTTATTAAATATACTACTTTTACATCCTTTAAAATATTTGTCTCCCATGAAGAAGGTATGAAAATATAAATAAGTTAATAAATTTACTTGTAGGGTTTATAAGCATTCTGGACATGCTTATACTCTTAAGATTGTTCATAAAAATATATCCCTTCACCAATATAAATAAATTATTAATTTAAAATACATAGGGGTAATAAAATATAATAAAATATTTTTGCCCAACTCTTCATGGTATGGAAGATATAAACATCTGAAGAGGGGCTAAAACTAGGTATTTTAGGCCTAAAAAGATCAAATTCCTTCAAAGGACCAATTATACCTTCCCACTTATATTATTTTATTAAAATAATATTAATGGAACCTGAAACATATCATAATACCTATTCATTAATTCAACTTGCATTGGAAGGTCTGAGAGTGTCTTTTGGTGCTATAGTGCTTCAAATAAGCTTTAAGGCCTAATTGGCCAAATCTGAATATTGGAGTTCTTGGACACTTATATGATGATATTGGGTTAAAAAACATGTTTAATTACCTAATTCAACTTTCATTATCTTCTTACAATGATAAAAAAATCTAACCTTGCTCTTTATGCCTTTGAGACTGCCTATGGGGTTTCTAGCTCACCTACTTATTTTCATGGAGTTTTGAGTGTAAATAACCTTAAAATGTGTTTAAGAGACTCACCACCATCCCATTATTATTTTAAAACACTTTTATAAGCTTTAAAACATCTTTTATACCTTAAACTTCCAAGAAGCATGTCTTCACCAATAGTGACTATCAAGAGACATGGATGGGACTATGTCAAAATAGTGGGAACTTACACTTGTAAAATGAAATTAAAAATATTATTGATATGTATATTAATTAATTAATACCAATCCTACCAAGTTTCATGATTTGAGGATGCATACTTTAGTTTGTAGATTAATTTTCTCAGACTTTACCTTGAGCTATTTGTTTGCTTCCTTCATGCCTAAACTTGTCCTTAAGAAACTTTTTTATTTAAAACTAAATTTTATAACTTTCATATATCAAATTATTTTTAAAAATCATTAAACTATTTTAAGACCTCTCCAAGTCTTAAATTCCTCACTAGCATTCAAAACTGACAAAAACTTCATTTGATCTCTAATGGCTACCTGTTGACTACAAGAGGTTTGTATAAGTACATATATTTTTAAAAAAATTATTACCTTGAGGATGGAATGGTATGATTTAATATGTCATGTATATGATTCATGTAAAATTTCATGCTTTGACTTGACCTGTAGTGCCCCAAAATGGCCAATTCCTCTAAGACAAGCTCCAGTGTTAACTATAATTAGACATGAGGTTGAATATGATAAAATATTAAATGGTTCCCATTATAAAAGGACATAAAAATATTTTTTTAGGTATATTAGGTCATGACGAGTCTTTCTACTAAATTATGTGATTAGAACATGTATATTTTCGTTTGTAGACCCAATTTTCCCAAAGTGAGTGACATGTTGCCTACTTCGTCAAGTTTTAAAACTGAGTTTCCCTCCTTTTTTCCTTGGTTTGGGATTTAAAAAGATGAATATTTCTTTAAATGATCCTAAAAATATTCCTATAAAATATTCCACCCTTTATTTTTTAGTTTTTAACGTTATGCAACTCATGCATGGCCATAGTTCCTCGAGGAAAATCCATGGTGATTGTGCTATACAAATAATGACTTCTCATATCTTTGGAGAGGTAACCAAACATCAATTATGGTCCTCTTTATTCAAAAAACTATTTCATATTGAGAGACTTTGAGACAAGACCCATAAATAAGACATCTCTTCAATATAACTTGGCTTTTGTACCTTCATGAAAGTGCTCACTATTAGTGTACTACTGTAGGTACACATTCTTGGTTGGAGTTTGATGGTTTCAAAGTCCATGAATTTTTTGAGTGATCTTGATTCTCTTTCACTTATTAGTTTAACTCCCATTATCATATTAACTTCAATAATGTCACTCACCATTAATATACATTACTATCACACCACCTTAGACTTATGAGATCATTTGAAAACTCAAGATACTATAGAAAACACTAAAAAAGTGTAGTGAAATATTTCATGAGTTGGGATCCCTCTTGCATTATACTCCTTTGGCCAAATAACCACTTTCCATGTCAACTTATTTCCCCTCTCAATATATCACCTCATGGAGACATTCAAACTCATCTAGAAATCATGTTACCCTTTTATATGATATCATCAAATGTGGACAAGGCCTTATTTTGGAGGAATTAAGGTAACAAGTCCCTAAACCTCACATTCTCCAATTATGAATATGATTTAAGGTTGATTACTACTTAATGGCTTCACAATTTATGGCCATGGAATTATTCAAATTTTTAACCTCCATGAAGATATCCAACACCATCAATGTGTGTAAAATGACTCAACTCATTCTCCTTATCCTTCACAACATTACCATAACTCTTGCTTCCTTATTTTGTCTAGGCTTATCTACTATCCCTTTCTTGGAAAAATCCTCTTTGTTTGAGAAATATATAAACTCTTATATATATCTAAAACCATTTTATATCACCCTCTATTCCCTTATAGGTCTTTTTCAATTTTTATCAATCAACTCTCCTTATAGATATTCCTTCCATCACAACTATCCAATTAGGCCTATTAGCCCTATTTCATGGCCAAAAACTTAGAATACATACTATACAATAATATTTATAGACAAAACTTCTTTATTAACTTTTCACATGTATATATGAGAAAGAATAAAAAATTTAAACAATTTTCAATAGTTACATTAGGAGTTATGAGGTTTTCTTGTTTGAAACCCTAACTAGTCTTCTACATAGGCCGAGATAATATTTAATTCATGTTAATGATTTTTAAATAATTTAAAAGGAAAATAAGACCATATAAAGGTTTTTACTAAGCATATTCATCCCCTAAAATAGGTTATATACCCTATTTAATTCATTTAATGCTCAAAAACAACAAAAACATAGTTGGTTGTATGTTTTTTAGGACTGTGTAAGGGTTTCATAAGGTCTGAGATCTATCTCTTTGGTTAATTTCCATTTTTGACCACATAATACCTCTAAAATTTATGTATTACAATTATAAACTTTTAAAAATAGTTTATAACCATTGGTTAACATTGAAAACACTTGAAATAACTCAAAACACAAAGTTCTAAACTATCTTTACAAGATTGTGTTAGAACATGCAAGGCTTAAGATCTATTTTTTGAGTTTTATGAGTTTAAAATACCTTAATAATTTTTAAATAGGACCTGTAGTGACACAAAAAACTATTAAAATTATTTTTTTTCCATTCTCAATCAATAAAAACATCTGGAATCAATAATCTAGGCCTGATACACACTCAAAAAAGGAGAACTATGAGATATAGGGAGAGATAAATAGGTGTACCTTGAGATTTATGAGGGATAAAGACAAAATTATTTTTTCATTTTAACCTATAATATCTCCCAAAACTATTACAATCATTATATTTCATAATCTAACCCTTTAACTACCTCAAAAACTCTTTTTTGGCTATCTACATTTGCATGCCAAAATCCTTAATTTGGCCAACTTGCACCTTTCCTCATTTTACCTTGAAATTTTTAATATGATAAATATAAACAGGTTTTTAAGACTTAAAATCGCCCTAAAATTATTAATAACCACTCACATGAGGTTAAAACCATCCGTCATGCATTAAATCCCTTCAAGAAGCTTACCTAGTTCCATATTTTCCTCAAAGGATAAACATAGGATTTAGTAAAAAATTGGGTAATTAAACTCATAAAATTACCTAAAAAAACATTTTTTATATGTTTATAAAGTCACAAGGACAAATCCTACCAAATTTCATACCTTTTGGGTTCATATTTTGTCTTGTCGGCTCTTTTTACTAAAAACTAGTTTGAGTTGCCTAGTTTTTTATGCTTCTTAGGCTCATGACTGAGCTTGTCTTATTTCACCTTGTCATGATGGTATGATAATAACATTAAGGAATTTATAATTTCATATTATTCCTCTCACATTTTAATTTCCCTCAATTAGTCATTTCTTATCCTTATACACCTTCTTCAACCTTATACCACTATCTAAGCCAAAAAGGTGGTTGTAGGTACATTTTAGATCAAGTTTTGAATGATTGGAACCTCTTTAGGTGGTATGAGAATGTGAAATTTATATTTAAAATTTATTCACGTCCAATACAACGTTACACATCACTCTTTTATGTCTTCAAGACATCTTACTATGCATCCTAATTTGACTTGCATTGTTCACTAGGTTGGCAAGATGTCTGATTTTTAAGATTACCTAACCTCTAAGATAAAATAGAGGGTGTTTTACCTATTATATTTGTAAATTTTACACCTTTAATATTTTTTGTGTTTCATGATTACCCTATGTTCTAAAGTGGAAATTATGATCACTTCTTTAAGACCTTTAACCTCTAAATTTTCCTTCAAATTAGTCTGAAACTAGATTGTCACCTCAGGTTAGGTCTAATGCAAGTAACATCTACCATATTAGACACTTGTGAGTGTATTATACACTTAAATTAACTCATATAAAATTTTAAAATCTATCTATTCAATCTAATTTATTATATTAATCACTTTACATACTGGGTTTACACCAAGCACTAAAATGCTATGTAGCTACAACTCTAAGTTTATTAGGCCTATAGGTTTCCATATGTCAAAGTATGTGAATTTAACTTATAGATAGTCTCATAAGGTTATGGAAACCATCTTAAATAAAAATATATTACTCTATTATTTAGAAGACACTAATGAAACTCAAGACTAGCTCTAAGTTCCTAGGATTTGTCACTCATTAAATGCCAAGGTGAATTTAGTTCATTATTTGAAAAGAGCCTAAAGGTGGGTGTATTGAGGTAGCTTTTAATAAAGGAAAACCAATTCTTTAATTTGTTTTAAAAATATACATTGGTACTTAAAATGGTTCCATACCTGTTAATTACTTCCACCTCTCTTCCAAATAACCTTAAATCCATATTGGACCTACATGTCAACACCACTATCTGAGCCCTCCAAAAGGATGGTGATAGGTGGATGCTCAAGGTATTTAGGACTAACAACCTATTGAGATACTGTTCACAAGATATCTTTGAACCTTTTTTCCTTTACACACTTGGGTTCTCTTCATAAATATCTCATCTAGGCCATCTATAAATCAAGGTAAACATCTTCATCTCCTTCATACCTTATAGGCTACTATATGGACTATGTATCTTTTTGAAGTCATGATCATAGGCTTGTAGGTCATAATATAAGACACATTTATTGATATAAAACCAATTAATTATTGGTTTTAAATATGGTTTCACTAGTAAGAAGAGATAAGTAAACCAAAACCCTTAAAGGGATTATCCTCTTTCCTTCATTCTTAAACCATGGTTGTATATTGAGATTTGATTAGGCTACCTATATGGATTGAATTAAAAATAACCTTTATAAAGGTCACAAAACAATCTTAGTGAACCTATATTCCCTTCCAAGCTTCTTTATGTTCCAATAGCCATAAATTTCTTCTTCACCTCAATAGAATCACCTAGCATGAAGGTGTGATCTTTCTATGCCACCTTAGACAATAAGTCATTTGGGATTCAATATACCATAGAGAACACTAAAAAAACTATAGTGTAAGAATGTCAAAGATAGAGACCTTCTTTACATTAGCTCCTGGGATCAAGACACAAACTCTCTTATATAAATTCTTAATTCTATTCCTATGCTATAAGGTAAGATCCTTAAAACTTATCTAAAATTTATGATGTCACATTAAATAATGGTACCAAAAGTGAACAGGGCTCTATTTTGGAGCTTTTAAGGTAGAAAGTCTTTAAGCTCCTCCATGTATGAAATTTTTCAAGTTTGATTTCCATTCCATGGCTTCACCATTTATTTTTATGACCTATTAAACATTCTTAACCATTTAAGGAGGGTATCCAACATGCTCAAACTCTTCAATGATTACCTTCAGGTCTCTATTAAGCCACTTGTAGGTGCAATTTTAATACACAAGGTAGTGAGGATGATATATGGATAATGTGCATAAAATATGGGCATGTAATTAGTTCTTAAACCTTATAATAATATTAAAAATTAATATTTTCCACCATGAAGGACTTAAAACAAGTTTTAACATCTTCATTATAATATGGTTAGTCTCTTTTGAGGTACCTGAAACCTTAATATATGCTAATACTAGATTTTGTAAGTTTGTCTCTTGATCAAGGAAAGCTTTGTATGATTGGATTTATCTATCTTCATTGGAAATTTTAAAATAATGATGCCCTCATAACTAAACTTTCATTAATTCCACTCAAATTAACCTATTGAAACTACTCATTACCTCCTTTCACTTTGAGACATGACAAAGTCAGTTGTAGATGGTGTTTTGCCATGAAAGACTAGTCCTCATTTGAGCTATCAAGGCTTTGGTGAACTAATAAGGATTTATGAGAAAATATATCTTGATTAAGTTGATCTGACATAAGGAGGTGGAGTTTCCATTATCCATCTAACCTAGGTTTTGCTCTAAAATTGATCAAATAGACCATTCACAAGGATAACAAGGAAAACAAGTTTTAAGCCATAAGTACATTCCTAGGAGTATTTATATAATGAAAAAAATTGTAATAGGTCCTACTTGACCCTAAAATAACATACCTAGAACCATTATTTCTAATTCAATTTTGAAGTGAAGTAATAAAAGAAAACCTGGACCCTATATGGATGAGTAAGACACCTAGACACTCCTAAAATGTTAGTGATTATTCATAAAGATAGGGAAATTAAATATACCACCAATGAAACAAAGTGGAAATAATTAGGGTTCCTATAAATATCCAAATCTCTCTCTCTCTCTCTCTCTCTCTCTCTCTCTCTCTCACTCTCTCTCTCTCTCTCTCATCTTCTCTCTCTCTCTCTCTCTCTCTCTCTCTCTCCTCTCTCTCTCTCTCTCTCTCTCTCTCTCTCTCTCTCTCTCTCACACACACACACACACACACACACCACACACACACATCATACCAAGTGAAAACTTGAGGATCTCCTAGAGTTGTCCAAGACTTCCCAAAATAGTTTTTCCTTAGTATGAAGAAACATAAGCCTGACTATGCAATACAATAATTGTGAAACATTTTTAATTATGTAAATTGCATTTCCTTCTTTATAGAGAACTTTAGAAATTCTTGGACCTCCATTAATGGTAGAAAACTTACTTCATGCCTAGTTTGTAGCTACTAGGTTTTCCTTGCCCTTGTTGGTTCCCATACTTGAAACTTATTTTAGATTCCTTTGAGAGGATATTAGGGACACCATGGATGATTTAATATGATATATAAACCCCTTTATTAATTAAAACCTTCAAAGACATGTTCAACCAAAGCTCCAAAAGGATCCAAAATGTATCTTTTTGCTCCAAAACTCCTCTCCTCCACTTAAAATGACTTTAAATGGATTTTATCATGTATAATTAGGTAAAACACGTCATAAGGAGGTGGGATTAAGTTAAAACCAATTTTAATTCCTCAAAATTTTAAATTTTCACTAGAAATTTCTATTTTGAGGACCCTTAAGTCATCTAATGCACTTTTGGGGGTCTTTTGGGCATAATAAATTCTCTAGACCTCATTTATATCCCCTTATAATATATTTATAATATATTATACTTTATTAAACCCTCATTAATTCCCTTATATGCTCAAACACCCATAGAAATATACTAGATCCTTCACTTGCAATTCAAGACCATTTCTAGGCGTTTTTCCTTAAAATCTCCAAAATCACCTTAAAACTTGCTTAAAGTATTTCAAAAGCTTGAAAGTGACATGTGGTAGGTTCATGAGGTTTTTTATTCTCTTTCAGCCATTGTATCATCCACTACTCAAGGATTCTTCTCAACTCTTCACACCACACCAGCTGCTTCTAGGATACTACACTGCACTATCAAGCCAGGACTAGAAAGAGATTAGTCATGGGGGTAAAGGTTATTGAATGGTCTAAGAGAGTGGCCTGATCCATATATGAAATTTTTTTGTATATAGGCCAATTTTGGTCATCATGCCCATGGGCTAGACAAAATAAAAAGGGATGACTTCAAACCTTGTAAAAGAAGACATAACTCCCACAAAGGTACCAGTAAAGGTTGGTAACATTCATTTAAATATTTTTAAACAGATGAAGAAGACCAATTTGAATGTCACTATATGGGAATCACTATTTTATTCCATCACAAAGAGGTTTTCTATAGGAAGCTTTGAAAAATTTCTAGGTAATGGACAATGTTCCATCCAAATGACCTAATGATTCATTTAATTTATGTTAGCCACAAACTAACATTAAAGTTAATAAAAAATGGTAAGCCTTCCCATTTTATATCTTTAAATCATATTAGGGAAGCATCTCATTCATAATTTTATGGTAGATTTAGGGGCTAGGAGTTTCATCATGCCCAAAAAAATAGCTGATGCTCTTAGCATTAAGTATACACCTATTTCAAAAGGTGTGGTGTAATTAGATGGGACTATTTTTCAAATAGTAGGGATAATAAAATTTCTAAACCTCACTATCCACATATGTCCAAGCTTGTCAACTTCCCAAGATATCTCAATTATTGATCTTCCTCCTTATTTTTCCATTTGTATTTCATGAGACTTCACTACAAAAATGGGAGGATATCTATTTGTGGATTAGTCTCACTTGTTGCTTACAATTATGTATGGAACAAGAGTAACAATAATATCTTATACAATGGTTAAACAACATATTGAGCCATACACTTCTATCCCTATAGACATGAACTATATATTATAAGACCTGGAAGAGGATACTGATCATGAAGTTCCAACACCCATAGAAGAGATTCCATATACTCATCTAGATGAATGGGGATCAACTCTCCAATTTTACCCTTATGATTATGTATATGAAACTGGTTTGGGTACATATTTCATTCATGAAAATGATGCAATCATCTTGAACTTTGTAAAACTAGCTGAAGATCTTTAAGTAATGTGGAAATTATTATTTGATGATTTGAGAAGCAAGAATTATGTAGGTGTAGGTATTGTATTGATTTCTCCATAAAATGAGAACTATTTATATTATTTTAGACTTCTATTAAAATACACAAATAATGTATTTTAATATGAATCTTTGATTTGAGGTCTATAATTGGTCAAGGAGAGAGGGATAAAATCCTTATAAATATTTGGTGACAGTGAGGTGATTGT
>JARHVA010007813.1:0-57500 GCA_037957365.1 Torreya grandis
TGACAATTATGGAGCATCCCAATGAAGAATCTTGGAGAGTCTTCCTCATAATCTCTATATTTTTATCATGTATCTTAACTAGAATATGTTTATTATCTAACAACCAAATTCCTTTGATTTGTTTGATTGTTTGCAAAACTAAAGCCTTGATATATTAAAAGTAGTGAATATTAAAATGTCAAAAGTTATATATAAATATTTCACTATGTAAATTTATCTGTAAATGCAAATGTTAATGGGAAAATTTATATCTTGTCACTTGAAAGGGCCATTTCAAGCTCATTTCTACTAGTAATTCTTAAATTTTTCATTTGTGATAGACCTTACAAGTTGAGGTAATCTTGACTTTTTATCTGATTGCTTGACTTTTTTTTCACCCACACATTTACTTCAAATGTTTCAAGCTCTACCTCTTCAAAAAATAAAGGAACTTCATCCAAATTCAATCCAATGAAAAAATAACAAATAACTAAGAATGCATCCTGAGTTGAGGCCAGGAGATTCATAAATACATTTTCCAAGGAAAAAATAGAAACTTATCTCGACAAGATTATTTTCCATTACCCATTTACATAAAGATTTTTAATCTTACCCTCCACAAGATAGTTTTCAACTACCCATTTATATCAAGTTTCTTTATTTACCCCATTGTATCTAATTAAGTAAGCTTTGACCACCTTCCAAAACATGGGATCATTTTTACACTCTAAACCAACATTTATATTATCTTCACCACACTCAACCTCCTTACATTTAAACCCACAGTCCTCAAGTAATGAATTTATGCTCTTGTTGGAAGATTTTACAAGTAACCTAACTTTGTTTGGATATGTTAACTCATATCCAAAATATTTATGAGAACCTATGCTTGGAGAATGTTATTGATGCATATGAAGATAGGTTTATTTTTTATACTCTATGAAAGTTTTCTATTGTATGTCTTCTTCTTCTTTCATGGTGCAAAAACATTCACAATTTTAGAATGCAACTTTTATACATTTGGATTAAATTAGATATTTTCAGCCAACATTTTCTGGTACAATTTTTAATGTTAAAAAAAAAAAACTCTCTTCCAAATAATCATATATTGAGTTGCAGATTTGTTTTTCATCATTATTGATGATTTTATACATAATATCTTAACTTTCATTATAACACCTTTAATATCAATTAACATTGTCAAACGTCTTCCATAATAGTCTCTTTATTGTTTATTAATGATACATAAATTATTATATAATATTCTTGTTCACATATATTTTTATATCACATTAAAAACAATGAATGTAAATGTATTAACTAATAATCTCATTCTTATATAATATATATATATATAAGAAATAATATGTAAATGATACTTTAACATATAAATAATGACACGCCTTACAAAACTTAAATATCTCCCATTTTACTTATTCAGTTTGAGATCATTTTCAACCTCCTAAATATCAAATTTAATGATAAGATAGGGTCCCAAGTAATGGGCCCTCTTCCCTCCCAAAATGGAATCAGAATAAACAAATATACAAATGAAAAAGATCAACGCAAACGAGAAGACAAGAAAAAATAAATGAAATGAGTACCTAGATAAACATTTTTGAGATTCACAAAAATGAGTAGATCGTTTATGCCTTTAGTCAATGCTACAATGCAAAATCGACATTTAAAATCAAATATAATAATGGTGGGATGGGGGCTGTAGAATACGGAGACAACTATATGCAACAAAACATTTTAAAATGAAAACAATGGAAATCTACCCTGTAAAATATGTGGTCCGGACCGAGACAACTGTATGCAATAAAGTATGATCATATTTATATTATTTTATTCCGTGTATGGTTGTCCAAAATATAAAACACTTATTAATTAAATGCTGTAAACGTTTTGATTGAATGATCGATGGTATTCAATTTTTTATTTAATTTTTGAATATCCATTTTTTTTATGGAAGCCGGGCAAAACACGTGGATGTTCTGAAGATCTGTAGATTTACAAGCTGGAAAAACACTCAGACCTGCCGTCAATGGCTACACTTGTAGATGAACGCTTTTTCAAATTCATGGCTGCCCAAGACCTGAAGTGTAAATCAGTTTTATTTTCAGATTTGATCTAATAACTAATATATGTGCACCTCTTCCTAAAACCAGTCGGTGGTTATTTCTATATATGCTTGCTGGAGCTCTGATATATCCCCAATACCAAATACTGATGGATACCCAATATATGTATTGCTTTTCTGTGCTAGTTAGCAGTGTTTTAGTCTCCATATTAATATGGAGAAGGAAGAAGACGACTCTTCCTCTTCCACCTGGACCTCCGGGTTGGCCTCTTGTAGGAAACCTCTTTCTGCTGGGGAAAAAGCCCAATGAGTCACTGTTTGACCTTTCTCGGAAGTATGGCCCCGTAATGACACTCTCCCTTGGCATGAAGACAATAGTGGTAGTCTCTTCCCCTGCAATGGCAAAGGAGATTCTCAAAACCCACGACAAAATCTTTTCTGGGAGGAGCGTCATACAAGCAATGAAGGCGTTCTCTTATCACAAGACCTCAATAATATGGGGTCAATACGGACCCTATTGGCGGCAACTCAGGCGTATTTCTACCACTGAGCTCATGTCTCCCAAGAAAGTCCAAGATTTGCATCATCTCAGAAGAGATCCAGTCTTCCAAATGCTTTGATTGGTCTTAAATGACAGCAGGGTGGAGGGAAAGAGCGTGAAAATTGCGCAAACACTTATTCACACGACTCTGAATCTGTTAAGTAATATGATTTTAAGTACGAAAGTGTACGATCCTAACAATCCGGATTCTCTCGAGTTTACCAACGCTCTCAGGTCATGGGTGAAGCTTGCAGAAAAGCCCAATTTGGCCGATTTCTTTCCATGTCTAGGGTTCCTGGATTTCCAGGGCGTGAACCGTGAGTTGACCACGTACTTAAAACGAGCTAATAAATATTTAGACATATTAATAAGCAATCGGTTGGCCAGGAGAAACAGAGAGTTGCGTCCTGAAAGAGAGGCAGAGAAGGATTTCCTGGATGCTCTGCTCGAGCTGAGAGGCGATGGTCTCTCTCTCTCAGATATCAGAGCTTTAATTTTTGTAAGTGTTAAATTTTATAATATTTCCTATTCTGAAGTTTGTAAATCTGACGTTTAGAGTACTCTTCTGAACCCATCGTCGAGGTAAAGAAGATTTCTCATTCTGAACCCAATAAATCTGACGTTTATTGGGCATTATTTCTGATCTGGCAGGAGCTGTTGATGGCGGGTAGTGACACCACTAGTGCGACAGTTGAATGGGCGATGACAGAACTCATTCACAGTCCTCAGATAATGAAACGGGTCCAAGCAGAATTGGACGATGCCGTGGGTCGCAACAGAAGAGTGGAAGAATCTGATGTAGAGCGTATGCCTTATCTCCATGCAGTGGTGAAGGAAGTGTTTCGATTGCATCCAGTTGGTCCTCTGTTGCTCCCACACAGAGCCGACAGTTCGTGTGAAGTCACCGGATTTGGGATCCCCAAACACGCCCAGGTATGGGTCAACGTTTGGGCAATGGGAAGAGACCCTGCAATCTGGAAAGAACCCTTGGAATTTATGCCAGAGAGATTTTTGGAGGGTGAAAGGAGTAAGTTGGACTTCAAGGGACAGGATTTTGAGCTGATACCATTCGGGGCAGGAAGAAGAATATGCGTGGGGCTTCATTTGGCTGATAAGATGGTTCACTTAATTTTGGCTTCGCTGGTTCATTCCTTTGACTGGACCCTTCCTGATGGCATGAATGGAGAGAAGCTGGACATGAGTGAAAGGTTTGGGTTCGTATTGAGGAAAGCTGCAGAGTTGGAGATAATCCCTACCCCACGTCTATTCCGCAGCATATATTAAGTGGTGATACTTGAAGATGCCTCACCTGTCATTAGTGGTGAGCTGGTTCTGGTTCAAAGTGTTTTTAGCTGGGAAGACAAAGACAGTGTTTGATGTAGACACTAAATAAATAAAACATTATTGGATGTAGATAATGCAACATAATTCCCTGTTTCAGTGCTCGAATGTGAATGTGAATGAATAAATAAAATATTTTTAAAATTTGATATCAATAATGTCACATTAGATTACTAGAGTGTTTAACATTAAAAGTTTGATTTCTACTACTGGTTATTTAAATATTTCATTAACTAAAATCAAGTTCACTTTTTAAAACTAATATAACTTGTGTTATGAATTAAAAAGTATTATATATTTTTTAATTTAAAGTGTAAGTTCTAATTTCAATGAATCAAGAGTATTTTATAAGAAATTTGTCAATTCTTCTTTAGAATTGAAAAATAATTTTACTTTTTTTATTATATTTGTTAGATTGCTCTTTTTTTTTTTAATAATTATTTTAAGTATTGATTTGAGGGTCCCACCAAAGAGGTGGTGAAACAAGAATTAAAAGATCCAAAATATAGATTATTTTTATTAATTACATATATTTTCTCAAGACTAGTATAATTTATAATTTAGGAATTATGAATAAATATTACCCTACATAGTCTGGGTAAGACAATGAAAGGGACATGGGCCTTGTTAAATGTACACATGTTAAAAGAGACCGTGTGTGACTTGTTAAGTTTTACATGGCTTCATAAATAATGGAAGCTATCATCATAGGTGAAGTGGAATAGATATGTTTAAAAAATCAATAGAAATAATGTTCTTATGCTTATTGTAAGTCGTAACTTTTATAAACTATGTTGGAGGCATCTTCATTGGCAAGAACTCACTATGGCATGCCCCAATGATATTCCCCCCTTTTGAGGTTGGGGAAGTAGAATCCAGTAGTTGCCTTACTTCAAAAGGATAAAATAATTGTATAAGTTGTGTATGGATCATGTAAAATGCAGGGGTAACATGTTTAGGTAGATATGACATTGAAGCACATAGTATGTGATCACATAAAGTCCTAAAACGCATGATATAGATCATAGAAACATCTAGAGAGTAATATATTAGAAGTTTAAAAAATAATCAAGCCCACACATAAGAGCACTCAAAAGTAGTGCCAAAGAAAATGATCCAAGGAGAGCTCATACAAGGGGCACGTTCAAATTTCACATAATCGAAAGAACTTGAATTTGTCAAATGTCAGCAAAGAATAGAATGACATAATCAAATGTCCACCTAAAAGAAACAATGACATATTCAAATGTAAAAATAGGAAAGCATAGGCACAAAGGCCACAATCCATGGAGCATATCTCAATTCTCAAACAATCAATACAATGCAAGATAATATCATGCAAGGAACACATTCAAGGAAGTGATAAAATAGAAAACTAGGATAAATATAAGCAACTAACATGAACCTATAATCCTAGTTTCTAAACATATGTATTTGTAGAATGCTAATTACATTGCATATCAAGTACATTATGAAATGTATAAACATGGATAAATGAATGTGTAAATATACATAAGAACAAACATGATAATGGAAAGTGATCATCGAATAATGTAACTTAGGTGTATCATGATAAAAAAATAAGATGCCCCAAAACGTACTTAGGATGTGAGTGGAGGGAAATCCAAACATATGTATATATAAATATAATGTATTTGGATACATGCCTACATCACACATAAATGAAGCATGAAACATATGTGTATATAGGAAAGAACAATATGTTGCCTATTAACACGAATAAAAAAACATGTGTAAGAAATAGTACAACTAGGAGAATGTTGATTTTTTTTGGGTATTTTTGTAATATTTGATTTTTTTAATGTTTTGGTTACAACAATGTTTAGAAAATTATCCCATCTAAGAGATGCTCATACAAAAGTGCTCTGAACATTGTATATGTCATAACAAATTGGTGGTACTATCGAGGAGAATATATAGGTGTAATATCTTGCAATGTATGCTCTATAATGCTATGTGTATGCATCATAGGACTATGTGGTCTCAAAGAGGTAATATAAGTAGTAGTTTTTTGTGGAACCTAGAATTTTATTCCATGTAATGTATTTGAAGTAACAATATTATGAACACACTTATTTAATTTGGATAACTGGGCATGTTACATAGTAGTAGATGAGGATTCAGTGGAATCATCTATGTATCTTTGATGCAATGATATCTCAAGTATGGACTACTTGAAAAAGTGGATTTCATGTTGCTTATCCTTTTGTGGAGGATTAACCTTAATAGGTTTGATAATTATCTGTCTTGGAGTAAATTGGTTTATTTTAAGGGATGTCCATATGGAATTCTAAGAATTGTGACTAGTTTATTGGTATAAATGTATTTAATACACTTATGCACTATAAAAGGCACTACATGGAGTTTATGCATCCAAGGTCATCCTAATAACATATTAAAGACTCTCATGTATGGTATAACTGATAAGGTAGTGACCACATTTATTGGTTCAACTTATAAAGGTAATTCAATCTTGCCAAGAACCTGCTTTGAGACCCCATCAAATGCTATGACCACTTTGGTCAAATGGTGTAAATCATCACGTGTATATCCAAAATGTGTAAGTAATGTCATGGTCCAAATATTTTAATTGACACCATAATCATTATCGATCATAACACAGTGAGTAGGCTGGTGATCAAGGTATGCTGAAATAAATAATAAATGGAGATCTGAGCCATAATCTATAATCTCATTATCATTGAAAGTAATAGAGGGTATCTAAACTATAGGAGGTCTATATCTTGTATAATTACCAATAATCCCATCTAAAAATTGATATATGTGTATTAATTTATAGGAGCTATCTTTGAGCCTTATAGATGAATGATTTATAAAGTTCATTGCTCCCCAAGACCTCACATGTAAATCAATTTTATATGCAGATTTGATCAATTTTATATTCGGATATGATATAATAAATAATATATGTGTAACTTTTCTTAAACAAATCATTTTTTATTTCTAAATATGCTTGATAGAGCTTTGATATATCCCTAATACTAAATACTAATGGATACATAATATGTGCTTTAATTTTCTATGCTGGTTAGTAGTGTTTTAGTCTCCATATTAATATCAAGAAGTAATAATATGACTCTTCCTCTTCCATCTAGACCTTCGGATTGGCCTCTTAGAGGAAACCTATTTTTGCCAGGGAAAAAGCCAAATGAGTCACTTTTTTCCATTTTTTGAAAGTAAAAACCTATGATGACACTCTCCCTTGGGATGAAGACAACAATGGTGGTCTCATCCCCTGCTATGGCAAAGGAGATTCTCAATACCCAAGCCAAATCAGTTTTGGGAAGAATGTCATACAGATAATGAAAACCTGAATAATATGGGGTCAATATGAACCCTATTGGTAGAAACTCAAGCATATTTCCACCACTGAGCTCTTATCTCCTAAGAAAGTTCAAGCTGCATAGTATCTTAGAAGAGATCTAATCTTCCAAATTTTGATTGATCTAAAAGGACAACAATATGGAGGGAAAGAGCATGAACATATGTGCAAAAACTAATTTACAATAGTCTATAATCTCAATAATCCTGACTCTCTGGAGTTCACCAACATTTTTATCTCATGGGCGAAGCTTTCAGTAAAGCCCAATTTGGATGATTAATTTCCATGTCTTGGGTTTCTCGATATTTAGGGCATGATCCATGAGTTTAACACCTACTTACAATGTGCTTATAATTTTTTAGACATATTAAAAAGCAATTAGACTAAAAGAGAGGTAGAAAAGGATTTCCTTTATGTCTTGCACAAGCTAAGAGGTGATGGACTCTCTCTAACAAATATCAAGGCTTTAAGTTTTGTAAGTGTTAAATTTTATAATATTTTTTACTTTGAAATATGTAGATCTGACATTTGTGAAATGAAAGAAATAAAATCTATAACACTATACTAAGAGTTGTTAAAATAATATAGACAAAATAAATAACCAACTTCTCAGGAAAATAATACATAAACTCATAAATATAAAAACTCAAAAGAAAAGACTTGATTTTATTCCATATCAAGCATTGTTCATAATTTATCTATTTAGAAATAAGGAGTATTGAATTAAACTAAGTTTAACAAGATGTGAAAAGGAGTTAACAAATAGTTTAACTAAAAAATATACTGCCTATTGTCCACCAAAATTAGTCATTTTTTGGACAACATTTCAACTATTTTGAACTATTTTGGCCCCATAGGCCAAAATTATCTCTTCCCTTCCCAAAAATTATTCTGTGCATTCAAATTCTCCATTTTTCAAGTTTTTTAGATTTCTATGGACTCTGTAGGCTTGAATCTACAGACTCTATAGGTTTAAATCTACAAACTCTACATATTTGTTTCTACAAACTCAACATGATTGAAATCAACAGGTTCAACAGGTTCAAAGGCTTCTACAGGTGAGTTCAATCAAAAGAACATGTTTCAAACACTTAGTCATTTTCAGGATTGGTTCAATGCCTTGGTTCAACCAAAAGAGTTCATCGGCAAGCTTCTATGTAGTGTTTGAACCATTGAAACATTAAACCGTTGAACGTTGAACCATTTTGGTTCAACAGGTTCAATGGGTTCAAAGGTTCAACACCATCAACAAGAGTTAAGTGCATTTTTCAAGGTTCAAAGTTCAATTGCTTCAAGGTTCAACACATTCAAAACACTTATCAAAGAGAAGAAGACTTGAACCATTGAACCATTGAACCACTTTGGTTCAAAGGTTCAATGGGTTCAAAGGTTCAACAGGTTCAATGTTCAACATCTTTGATAAAGGCTCAAAGGTTCAATGTGGTTTGTTTCAATGCGGTTTGGTTCAACACAGTTGGTTCAAGCGGTCAATTAAACGAGTGGAACAAAATATTGAACCATTGAATGTTGAACCCAAGTTGGTTCAATCAGTCAATTCAAATGGCTAAGGAAAGGTAAAAGCCCGAGAATGGAAGCTGCCAGGTGTTGTCTATCAAACACATTATAATTCATCTCTAAAAATTAGTGTAACGTGCCATGTGTCCCTTGCAAAACTTGATGGAAGCTGCTAAGTGTCAACCTCCACAATCTCTTCCTTTTGTTTCAATATTAAGTAAGAACTATGGTGGGCCCCAAGTAAGTTGCTAAAGTAAGCAAAATGTGACATGTGTCTTCATCCACAGTTTCTCCTAAGCATCTCTCAGTGCGCACAAAAGGTGCTAAGTGGCAATGGTGGAAGGTTTCAATATGTTTCTCTAAAAAGCAGCGGAAGCCACCATGTGTCATCTTCCGTAGGACTTTCTAAAGGTAGCTAGAGTGCAGTGAAGACTTCCACGTGTCATCTTCTGTAGGAAACTAATATGAGTCCCAAGGAATTTTTGAAGGCAAGTAAAGCATGGTAGAAGATGACAAGTGTCAGCATTTGAATGAATCTAAAATGAGTCCTGAATGTTTCTATAATATAGCCAAAGCTTAGTAGAGACTGCCACATGTCCTCTTCCATAGGACTTTCAAAAGTGTTTCAAAAGCTTCTATAGACAAATGGAAGCTACCACATGTCCCGTTATGACTCAGTGAAGCATGACAAGTGTTTGCATCCATGTTTCAAGTTTTTTACCAATTTCTAAGCTTCTCCTAAACCTCTCTAAGAGTCCAATAGATACTGCTGAGTATCTTGGTCTATTTCATAGTGGAACTTGCCACGTGTCAATTACAAGTTCAACGATTGGCCAAAGAGATAGCCTGAGATCTTAGAAAAGGGACAAAACACAGTGAAAAAAGGAGGAACGATGAAGAAGGACCAGAAATATCCACACATGGGATATGTTTCTAGAAGGTAAAGCAGCCCACCAGGTGGACATTGGAGAACATGAACATTCAATGGCATGACCCATTTCTCTGCATTAAGAAAAGTAAATAGGCAACTACGCTCGATTCCAGCATATCTTCTTGATAGAATTTAAAATGTATTGAATGCAACATGATGTGTTACTGCTCCCAAGTCTTTCTTGGAGAGCTATATATTGGACTCTCTCTTATTGTTTTAAGGGATATCTCGATCTGTAATTAGAAATGAAACTCTACCCAAATTGAAAGACATTACTAGGAGTTTGAGCTTAGATTGTTGATCATATTTCATTATTTGAATAAGAAAACAAGTGACTTTTCAGACTTTGTGCTGGAATAGCTTGGTTGTTGGAGAAATTGTTCTTATGTTTGTTTCCTTAATATGTTTTTGTCCATTTGATTAAATAAGCAGTATTAGTAAAAGTGATTAGGAAAGTGTCCTAAAGCTGGTTGCGGAGAGACTTTGTGCTACCACAATTATCTTTAGTTTGTTTATTTTTCTATTCCTATGTAAAGGATCTTGGGATAACTTTGTGCCCTCATTATCCTTCATATTTTATTTCTATGTAAAAGACCTTGTGATGACTTTGTGCCCTCATTGTCTTTTGTATTTCACTCTTTGGCAGTTGAGGTGGAGACTTTGTACCTCATTTCATCTTGCTGTGTTACTATGCCCTGTTATAGTTACTTATCATCACTCGAAAGATTACTTTTGTTTGCTGAACAACACTTTTGAAAGAAGATGAGTGTCTTTTATCATTTCATTAGGATTTCTCCTTTGATCTATGAACATCATCTCTAAAAAAAGAGAGATGGATGGTTTATCCTACCCTTGAGTGTTATTTTCTATTTATATATATAGTATAAAGCTCTTGCATATCTACATGGAACCTCCCCTTGATGAGAGGAGAGATTTGTCCCCTTTTGATGTAGTAAACCTGCACATCTGGCTGACTAATTTCCCTATGCTATGGTTAAAGAGACCTATTTTTCTCATTAGTTAGCTGATCAACAAAATATTCATCCAACAATTTTTGGTGACTCCATTGGGGATTTACATGCAATTTGAAGCCTCAAGTTTCAGATTGAAGCAGTCCCTACCCTTATCCATTATAGACTCTGGAAACTCCAATCTTTGTCTTACCCATTATCATTAGATCCTTACCATCTCCCTCCACCTCCATGCCAACTGAGATAGAATGTGCAGTTTGAAGCCTCAAGCTTCAAGCTGAAGCAGGGCTAGTTCTTTCCCATTTTTGTTTTACAATCTGACAGATCCATAATATACGCAAAGCCAAAGGGCTAAAGGTATGATTAACCTTGCATTTGAGTTGGTACATCAAAGTAATTTTGATCTGTTTCCTTGATCATCTCATCTCCAACGAACCAAGAGCTTTCCTCCTACTAAAGTCAAGTCTCCATTACTGGGCAAAGCCTCCATTTCTGATATTAATAAAGCTTTGTCAATACTCACCCATTTGAGATTTGTTATTCCACCTTTTCATAGTCATACAATGGCAATTCGAGGTCCTTGGGGTAACTCTTTTGGTCCACTCAATTTTACTCCACCTCTACATGAGCTACCACACAGTTTAAGGAAAAATTTCCCCAAGTTCTATGGCAATGGGAAGGTTCATCCTGATGAACATATTGTAGCCTTCAACATAGCCTATGGTGTAATAGGTGTGGAATTTGAGGATGTAGCAGTCAGGCTATTCGTGGAAACTTTACAAGGTGTTGCTGCAAACTGGTTCTATTATCTGCAGGCCCAGACTGTGACTGACTGGAACACCCTCAAAGCCAATTTTGAAGCTAGATTTAAGCCTGTAGAAGATGCACATGCCCTACTAGATCAACTCACACAAATGAAGAAAGAGCCTCATGAACCAATGAGGGATTTCATAGCCAATTTTGACAAACTCAAGAATAGGATTCCTGTAATTGGCCAGCCTACACCTAAAAATCTCAAATGTTCTTCATCAACTCTCAGCTACTCAAAGTTAGTTTTTTACTGAGACGTGATGGCCAAATGGACCTTACTATAGCTCAAAACTTGGCTACTGAGGTGGAAGATGACCTTATCTTGGTAGGAAAGATAAGGAGAGATCCTAACAGAGGTAAATCTTCTTCATCTTTTGAATATCCATCTATAGGTACCACTGATCCAATGGTACAAAAGCTGAGAAATTAGTTGCTAGCTCTCAAGAAGCAAATGGTGCAAGGGATATCTTCAGCTCCTTCATACAAAGATATGCCAAGAAGGACATTCCCCAATTAGTCATACCAAGGCAATGCTGCCAAAAATCAAGGACAACCAAATCGTCTTCCTCCTCCACAGGAGAAACATGCCATTGAAGCACCCCCAACCAATTCAGCAGTTGGATATCTCGAAAAAGAATCTAATTTCTCTTTCCAGCCTAAATTAAACCAAGAAAATGATGTTGATCTCCTTGCAAAAGATCGAGAAGAGTCAGTTGGTGACTCCAACATTAGTTTCTTGAATTATTAGGATGAACCCAGAAGTGAAAGTAAAGTAGATGAGGGATCATATGATGTATTCACCCAGTCCTAGAACCAGTCAGCCTAGCAAGCTAATAAAGGAAAAATAGAGGAAAGTTCTCAACCTGTAATCTCAATTGCCAAATGGGGAACGTCTCTACCTTTCCAACCAAAGGACCCAGTGAGTAATAAAAAGGTAAGTACATCAAGCATTCCTCCATCTTCAACTTCAATCCCATAGACCAATCTTCCCCCTCCCAAAAACTAGAAAGATGAACTACCTTCCTTTGTTCTTAATCCATTTTAGTCATTTGACATAATTGACCACATCAAGAAGACCAAAATTTAAATGTCTAAATTTGAATTCTTGCAATCCAATCATGAGCAGTTGGATATGTTAGTTTAGAGTGTGAAGAATAAAGCCATCCCTATAGGATAAGAGATTAGAAAGGTAACTCATTATTCCCTAAGGAACATGTCCATCTCAAAAAATCTTGTCATTACTCCTCCAGCTACCCCTAGGGAAATAGAGATTTTTTATGTTTCCCTGTTGATAAATGGTCACAAATTGAGAAATTACATCATTGATTCTAGAGCTTCAGACAATGTCATGCCTACCAAAGTCGCAGAATCTCTTAGACTCACACTGACCAAAACCTTTGGGAGATGTTTCTCCATGGATAACAAATACGTACCTTTGTTAGGAAAAATCAAGGATGCCCAATTTGCATTTGTAGCATTCCCAGACAAAAGAATCAAGATGATAGTCTTGGTGGCTGATGTTCTAGCCTCATATGGCATTCCTTTGGGGCAAAATTTTTGCAAGGATGTTGGTGGAGAATTGAGCATGGACCTGTCTAAAGTGAGGATCCCTATCAAAGGCATTATGCAGAGGCTACTTCTTGAAAAAGAATCAAAATATGTTGTCACTCAGACATCAGCCCTTGAAGCTCAAATTCTATTTGAATCTTCAGGCATGGGTAATTACTTCTTAGCCACAAAGGATATTCATGTTTTAGCAGATAAAAGCCCTGTAGGTGATGATCCAGGAATCAAATCAGATGAAATAGTAGAAGATGTGAGAGAGGACAATGCTAACACAAAAGTGTTCTCCCTTCCAAGCAAGGAGAAATCTAATGAAAGATCAATTTTTGATGATGTTTAGATCCTATAATTTGATGGAAACAATTCTTCTACTGGCTTAGGATTTGGGATTGTATTGATATTTCCTCAAGGAGATATTTTCCCCTCTTCATAAAAGTTGTAGTTTAGCAATACTAACAATACTACTAAATATGAATCCCTTCTGCTTGGATTGAAAGTCGCTAAAGACAAGGGTGTCAAACTCCTTCATGCCAAAGGAGATGCCGAGTTGGTGGTTTGTCAGGTGAGAAACCTGTACCAAACTAAAAATGAGAGATTGCACCACTACCACAACCTAGTCTAGGATCAAATTGAAAGCTTTGATGCTTTCAACATCTATACCATACCTAGAGAATTCAATGACTGAGCTGATGCATTGGCTATTTTAGCAACTCTCTTAGTCCCTCACCTAGGCTTCATAGGAGGCAAATACACCATCAAGCTAGTCTTCTGACCAAGTGTACCTAATAATACCAATCATTGGAAGGTGTTTAATAATGACAACCAAATCATCACCTTTTTGGAACAAAGAGATAGTTTCGAACAGTTACACTTTGAAGGCAGTAATCCTCAAAAACTTGAATCAGTGCTTGAAATGAACTCAAATGCAGATGAAGAATTCTTGCAACTCAAAGGGAATAAAATTCCCAAAGGTCTAGTTTCTCTTGAAAAGCTATTTGACAAACATGATAGATTCATCAAACAACAACAAATGGATTCAAGCTCTTCCCAGGGCTTTGATTAGATAAATTTAGGTACCAAGGAAGGTCCCAAGATGGTTAATATTGGTAAATGCTGCACTCTCAAAGAGAAGTTCAAGTTTACTAATTTTCTCAGCTAATACATGGACATCTTAGCATACTCTTATGATGACCTGAAGTCTCTCAGGCCTGATGAAATCTGCCATGACATTCCTCTCAAGGCTTACTCAGTGCCTTACAAGCAAAAATCTCAGCAATATAATTCAAAGATATCAGGTACTATTCTGTCTGAGATACAAAAAATGTTGAATGCTAGGATAATTTTCCCAATCCATCATTCCACATGGATTGCCAACATAGTCCCTGTGAGGAAGAAGAATGGCAAAATTCACATATGTGTAGATTTTAGAAATCTGAATCAGTCATCTTTAAAGGATAACTATCTTTTGCCCATCATGGATCAAGTGCTATAGACAGTGACTGGCTCAGAGATGTTATCAATGCTAGACAGCTTCTCAAGATACAAACAAATTGAAGTTAATGAAGCAGACCAACACAAGATTGCCTTCACAATACCTTGGGGCACATTTGCATATAGAAGGATGCCTTTTGGCTTGATAAATGCTAGTGCCACCTTTTAGAGAGAAATGGACCTTGCTTTTAAGGATGAGATGTGTAAGTTCATTGTAGTTTATTTTGATGACTTGACCGTCTTTTCTAAGTATCACCCAGATCATATATGCCACTTGCAACAAGTGCTAGAGTACTACTGCCAGAATGGTATATCCTTGAACCCTAAGAAGTCTATTTTTGGAGTAATAGAGGGAAAACTTCTCAGACACATCGTGTTTAAAAGAGGCATAAATATTGACTCATACAGAGTTAAGTCTATCCAAGAGCTTACCTTGCCTACAAGTAAGACTGTTGTTCACTTTTTCTTTGAAAAGGTGAATTTCTTACAAAGGTTCATCCCTGAGTTTGCTGAGAAGACTCGACATATTGTGAACATGATGAAGGGAAAGACCACTTTCAGCTAGACTGAAGAAGGCAAGTCAGCATTTGAGGATATCAAGACTACCATTGCCCACACCACAATTTTGGTTTGTCCATATTACAACAAAAAATTCATCATATACAGTTACGCTTCTAAACACATGCTTTCAGCAATTCTAGTTCAACAGAATAAAGAAGGTATGAAATCTCCCATTTCTTTCATGAGTTATCCTCTTAAAGCTCATGAAATGAAGTACTCAAATTTGGAGAAGCATGCTTATGCAGTAGTGAAGGCAGCCAAGCATTTCTGCTTCTACATCTTGAATTCTCACACTACTGCCTTGGTTCTTGATACCACGATCAAATCCATACTAACTCAGCAGGAATTTGGAATGAAAAGAGGTAATTATATTACAAAGATCTATAAGTTTGATCTAGTCATCAAACCAATAAAGCTAGTATGAGGAAAAGGCCTATGTCAATTAATTGCTAATAACCAACTAGAAGAAACAAAGCATGAAGAAGCATAGGTGAAAGACACACTGACAGTCCTCTTTGTCTCCTCCATGAATGAGTGGTATTCAGATATTGCTCATTTCCTTACTTATGGTGAGTGTCCTATTCACCTATCTTACAAAGAAAGGAGAACTATCAAGTTGAAAGATGCCAATTTTATCCTTTGGGACAATGCCCTGTACAAGAGGAACTTTGATGGAGTGTTCCTTCGCTATGTAGACAAAGAGCAGCAAAGCCAACTTTTGAAATCCTTCCACAATCTACCTTGTGGAGGACATTTTTTGGCTCCTATAACTACCTAAAAAATTCTATGAGCCAAGTATTATTGGCCTACTCTTTTTCAAGATGCATATAAGTGGGTAAGAAAATGTGAACTCTACTAGCAGTTTATTGGGAGGCCCAAATTAGTTGCTCTACCTCTCAAGCTAGTGGTCATAGAGGAACCATTCCAACAATGGAGAATTTATTTTATTGGAGCTAAAAACCCATAGTCAAGTGTTAGACATGATTATGTCCTTAAAGCAACTATTACTTCACCAAGTGGGTGGAAGTTATCCCAACCAAGCATGCTACTTCCGAAGTAGTGTGCAATTTCCTCAAGGAGAATAAAATTTCTAGGTTTGGGATCCCAATCAAGATTGTTACTAACAATGTAGCCTGTTACACTTCCCATGAGATTACACAATTCTATTTTTACTATGGGATTATTCTCTCCCACTCTTTTGATTACTTTCCACAAGCGAATGGACAAGCTGAATCAAACAATAAGAACTTGGTAACTATCATCAAAAAGCTGTTGGATGACAACCAAAGGACATGACATAAAGCATTAGTTGATGCTCTATGGGCAGATAGAATTACACCAAAGAAGGCAATTGATATGTCTCATTTCCAACTTCTTTATGGTATCAATGTTGAGATACCAATCACCTTGGAATTGCCAGCATTAAAATTGGCTAAGGCAATTTAAGATCAGACATATGAAAGCCCCCTTGATAAGAGGATCATGTGCTTGACTGAGCTAGATGAACAAAGAACTATGGTGGTGGACTGAATTATTACCCATCAAAGTCTGGAGAAGAAACTCTTTGACCAAAAGGCAAAAAACTATGATTTTTAGGTTGGAGATCAAGTCCTACTATGGGACAAGAGAAGAGAACCAAAGAGGATGCATGGGAAGTTTGACTCCCTTTGGAGGGGCCCATTTACTATTCATCAACTCAATGGTGAAAATAGTTTCTTTCTAAAATATCAAGATGGTACACCCTTTTTATTGCCTCATAGTGGGCAACCTCTGAAACACTTCAATCTGTGAAGTATCAGATAAGATTAGCTTGTACAATATGTATATTTGTATAATCTTTAGTCCTATTTTTGTGCTTTCATTTTTGTTTTTGTCACCTTTCTTTTTGTATAGCATGACTCCATAGCCCAATGGCACACTTCAAGGCACTAGAGATTCTGGTTTCTACTCCCCTTAGCTATTCCAAATTTTCAACTGAAGGAAGTTTCCTAACTGGAGCCAGCTGTTGCCCCCCAAAAATATCAGTCATTTTTTGGACAACATTTGAACTATTTTGGACCAATAGGCCAAAATTATCTCTTCCCTTCCCAAAAATTGTTCTGTGCATTCAAATTCTCTATTTTTCAAGTTTTTCATATTTCTACGGACTCTGTAGGCTTGAATCTACAGACTCTATAGGTTTAAATCTATGAACTCTATAGATATGTTTCTATAAACTCAACATGGTTGACATTAGTAGGTTCAATAGGTTCAAAGGCTTCTACAGGAAAGTTCAATCAAAAGAACAAGTTTCCAATACTTAGTCATTTTCAAGATTGATTCAATGCCTTGGTTCAACCAAAAGAGTTCATCGGCAAGATTCTATGTAGTGTTTGAACCATTGAACCATTGAACTGTTAAACCTTGAATCATTTTGGTTCAACAAGTTCAATGGGTTTAAAGGTTCAACATCATCAACAAGAGTTAAGCACATTTGTCAAGGTTTAACACATTTAAAACACTTATCAAAGAGAAGAAGACTTGAACCATTGAACCATTGAACCACTTTGGTTCAAAGGTTCAATGGTTTCAAAGGTTTAACGGGTTCAAGGTTCAACATCTTTGGCAAAGGTTCAAAGGTTCAATGTGGTTTGCTTAAACGCAGTTTGGTTCAATGCAGTTGGTTCAAGTGGTTAATTGAATGAGTGGAACAAAAGATTGAACCATTGAACCATTGAACCAAAGTTGGTTCAATCAGTTAGTTTAAATGGCTAAGAAAAGGAAAACCCTGAGAATGGAAGCTACCAAGTGTCATCTACCAAAAACATTATAATTCATCTCTAAAAAGTAGCAAAATGTGCCATGTGTCCCTTGCAAAACTCAATGGAAACTACCAAGTGTCAACCTCCACAATCTCTTCCTTTTGTTTCAATATTAAGTAAGAACTATGGTGGGCCCTAGATAAGTTGCTAAAGTAAGTGAAACATGACACGTGTTTGCATCCATAGTTTCTCCTAAGCATCTCTCAGTGTGCATGGAAGGTGCCAAGTGGTAATGGCAGAAGGTTTCAATATGTTTCTCTAAAAAGCAGCAGAAGCTGCCACGTGTCATCTTCTGTAGGACTTTCTAAAGGTAGCTAGAGTGCAAAGAATACTACCATGTGTCATCTTATGTAGGAAACTAATATGAGTCCCAAGGACTTTTTGAAGGTAGCTAAAGCATGACGAAAGCTGACAAGTGTCAGCATCTGAATGAATCTAAATTGAGTCTCGAATGTTTTTATAGTATAGCCAAAGCTTAGTGGAGACTTCCATGTGTCCTCTTCTGTAAGACTTTCAAAAGTATTTCTAAAGCTCCTATAGACAAACAGAAGATGCCACATGTCCTGTTATGACTCAGCAGAGCATGACAAGTGTCTGCATATGCATTTCAAGTTTCTTACCAATTTCTAAGCTTCTCCTAAACCTCTCTCAGAATCCAGTAGATATTGTCAATTATCTTGGTCTGTTTATAGTGGAACATGCCACATGTCAATTGCATGTTTAGTGACAGGGCAAAGAGATAGCCTGAGATCTCAGAAAAGGGACAAAACATAGCAAGAAAAGGAGGAATGATGAAGAAGGACCAGAAATATCCACATATGGGATATGTTTCTAGAAGGTGAAGTAGCCCACCAGGTGGACATTGGAGAACATGAACATTCAATGGCATGACCCGTTTCTCTACATTGAGAAAAGCAAATAGGCAACTATGCTTGATTCCAACATATCTTCTTGACAGAATTTAAAATGTATTAAATGTAACATGATGTGTTATTGCTCCCAAGTCTTTCTTGGAGAGCTATATATTGGACTCTCTCTTATTTTTTTAAGGGATATCTTGGTCTGTAATTAGAAATGAAACTCTACCCAAATTAAAAGACAATACTGAGACTTTGAGCTTAGATTATTGATCATAATTCATTATTTGAATAAGAAAACAAGTGACTTTTTAGACTTTGCGCTAGAATAGCTTGGTTGTTGAGGAAATTGTTGTTACGTCTATTTCCTTAATACATTTTTTGTCCATTTTATTAAATAAGTAGAATTAGTGAAAGTGATTAGGAAGGTGTCCTGAAGCTAGTTGTGGAGAGACTTTGTGCTATCAGAATTATCTTTAGTTTGTCTATTTTTCTATTTCTATGTAAAGGATCTTTGGATGAATTTGTACCCTCATTATCCTTTGTATTCTATTTCTATGTAAAAGACCTTGGGATGACTTTGTGCCCTCATTGTCTTTTGTATTTCACTCTTTGGCAGTTGAGGTGGATACTTTGTGCCTCATTTCATCCTGCTGTGTTACTACACTCTGTTACAATTACTTATCATCACCTGAAAGATTTCATTTGTATGCTTAACAACACTTTTGAAAGAAGAGGAGTGTCTTCTGTCATTTCATCAATATTTCTCCTTTGATATGTGAACACCATCTCTAAAAAAAGAGAGATGGATGGTTTATCCTACCCTTGAGTGTTGTTTTCTATATATATATATATAGCTCCTACATATCTATAGGGAACCTCCCCTTGATGAGAGTAGAGATTTCCCCCCTTTTGATGTAGTAAACCTGCACATCTAGTTGACTAATTTCCCTATGATGTGGTTTAAGAGACCTATTTTGCTCATTAGTTAGTTGATCGACAAAATATTCACCCAACATTGCCCACAGTAAATCTCAAGCATCTAAATACATGAAGTGTAAACAACAACTAAGATTAAAACTATCATGTGTTGAACATGTGAACATAAGTCTAAAAATAAACTATCATTTATTGATCATGCATGAAATTGACTTGAACATATTATTCAATCTCCCCATGGATGATTAATGGGAATGATACCCAACTGATGTCACAAAGAAACAAAATGGCTATAGGAATAGCTTTGGTAAAAATATTAGCTACTTGATCAGTTGTAATTCCACTTACCCATCTTGAACCAAATCTCAAATGAAATGTTGTCAGATTTCAATGTGTTTTTATCTATCATGAAACACAAGATTCTTCATCATGGCAATATGCTACTCTTATCACAAAAAACTATAGTTAGATGTTTTTGAATCAAATGTAAATCCTTCAATATCCTTTGATTATATATTTCTTGACAACTTGCTATTGTTGTTGCAATGTACTTTTCTTCTATTGAAGAGAGAGCCATGATTGTCTACTTTTTGCTACTCTAAGATACAAATCCAGAACCAAGTGATAATACATAACTAGATGTAGATTTTTTATCATCAACTGAATCAGCCAAATTGGAATTTGTGTAGCCAACTAGCTCAAATTTTTTAGTGGAAGAATAATGAATGCTAGAATTTTATGTGCCACTCACATACCATAGGATTATTTTTATAGGATGCCAATGAGACTCATGTGGATATTTCATGAATCAAGAGATGAGACTCACAATATACATAATATCAGGTCTTATTGTAGTGAAGTACATGAGTCTCCTAACCAAACTTCTATACAAAGTAGCATCCACTTTGGAACTTGCATCTTCCTTGGTTAATTTATCACTAATGGATATAGGAGTTGTAATTGTTGTCTATGTCATTATTCTAAACTTTTTTACTAAATAAGCTGCATACTTTTTTTGAAAAATGAATATAACTACTTCTTGTTGTGGCACTTCCACACCAAGAAAATAATGCATGTGTCCCAAATATGACATTTCAAATTCCTATTTCATTTTTCCCTGAAACTTCTCCATGAGATTTTTATTATTACCTATATAAATAAAGATCATCAACATAAAGATAAATCATGTGAATATCATTACCAATATGTTGGACATACATGGTTGGCTCTGAATGGCTTTTGCAAAATCCCTTCTTCAACAAATAACTATCAATCCTTATATATTAGGGATAAGGAGCTTGTTTCAACCCATAGAGAGATTTTTTTAACTTGTAAACCAACTGTTCTTTACCTAGAATTTCATATCCCATGGGTTTTTCCACATAGACTTCCTCATCTATACAAACTTAAAGGAAGGCTTATTTTTCATCCATCTGATATATTGGCCATTTGTGTTGTGTAAAAATAGCCAAAAAAATCTTGATTGTATCAAGTCTTGTAACTGGAGTGAAAGTTTATGAATAATCTACTCTAGGTGTTTGTGAAAATCCCTTGGCAACTAGTCTTACTTGTGTCTTTTCACATAACCATCAGCATGATATTTCACCTTATAAATCATTTTGACACCAATCACCTATTTGTCGTTTGGAAGTTGCATTAATTCCCATGTTTTTTTAAATCAATTTCTTGCATTAATTCCATGTATTTTTTATACAGAGGGTTTAACTTGAATTTTACCAAGCAAAGCAAAATTAACAATTGGATTTACATTACTCCTCTGATAAATTTCATTTAAACTTCATACCTTTCTTGAAGAGCTTGGACTTGATGTTGAACTTGAACTAGCACCTGAAGGTGTGCTAGTAGATGAACTTGGTGAATTTGAGCTTGGAGAGCTCGAACATGAACTACTATTGGGGCATAAAATTCTACTTGAGCTTGTGTTTAGAGGAGGAACACTTCCAACTTCTATGTCCATTATTACTAGTAGTGTTTTTTGTTATGCACCCTTTTGCCATTGCCATTTTACCCCTTCATCAAAAACCACGTCCTAACTAATAATCCATTTCTTCGTGTTAGGATTATAGAATCTGTATCCTTTCGTTGCATTAGAATATCCCATAAAGATATAATGTTTGGATTTTGCATCCAACTTCTTTTGCTTTTGAACTAGAATATGAACATATTCAGGATAACTAAATACATGAAAATGATCTACTGAAGGCTTGTGACCACTCCAAGCTTCCTTTGGAGTGATGTTGCGAACATATTTTGTGGGGATTCAATTCAAGATGTATATGGTTATTTCCATTACTTCTCCGTAATAATAATTTGTAAGATTTTTTGACTACAACATATATGCTTCATGCCATTTCCATAATGGTATGGTTCTTTCCTTCTACAATACCATTTTGATGGGGGGTATAAGCTGCATTAAGTTATCTCTTAATTCCATTTTTGTTACAAAAATCAGAAAACACTTTGGAAGTGAATTCTCCCCCTCTATCTATTCTGAGTATTTTGAGATAATAGGGTAAGTGCACAAAGTTATAGGATAAAAAGTGGATTAATGATTTTAATGAAATTTTAAAAATCTAAATTTTTATAGATAATTTGAGATATCTACACTTTAAATTTGAAGATGGTGTAAGAACATGAAATGTAGAATTTTGAGTCTAGTTTCCCAAAAACTAAGTTTTTTTTAGAAATGGTTAAGTATAACTAGGTCAAACATCTAAAATTTGAAGATGAACTCTTATTTTTTAAGAAAACATAGTAGATAGTTGGTCATAATGTACACCACTTTTTAGTAGAATTTAATATTAATTGAAACCATTTGGGGAAAACTTTGATAAGATATTCTAGTATGTCACCTATAGTTTTTATATTTTTTCAATGAATACTTTTTTTATGAATTTTACAAGTAAATAGATCTTAAAAATTGACAAAAAATAGATAGCCATCTGTACGACATAGCTAACTACCTTAAAAAAATGAATATCAAATTTTTAATGTGTGTAGAATTAGGCCTAGTTGGTTACCATATAACTTATTTTTTAGTTGGATCAACGAAAGAAAAATTATATGAACATGTACAAGTATTATGTTTACAGCATGTATTAGCCTAAAAAAGGCATAGTTACAAATCAACATAGTTTAAAACCTTAAATTAGTCCAAAAATTATAAAAATCATATTTTTGGAAAGAGGAGAGTGTGCTCATTGTCAGGCACCTAGAACAACAAACCTGCTCTGATGCCACGTGTTGGGATATGACCAACACCAGAAGCACACAATTGATTACTAAATACCAAGCAACTTAATATGCGGAAATAACCAGAATCAACAAGTAACTAGAATCCAGAAATAACACAAGATATGAGAGACAATACACAACTTGTATTAATACTCATACAGAAAAGAATACAATAAAGAAGATGCCACTTCTTCTCCACCACCTCTTCAGAGGTTTCCCACACCTCAAGTGAACAGTACTTCTTTCCTCAAAGCTCTCTCTCTTAGGTCCCAACACCCAACTCACACACTGAGTTGGTGTTCACCTTATACCTGTGCTCCACGCACTCCACAAGTGCTCCACGCACTCCACAAGTGCTCCACGCACTCCACAAGTACACACCTATACTCCAAGTAGATCTCTCCTGATACTTCTCCCTATTGTGTTGCTCTCCTATCAATCTCCAACCTACAGATCAAGCTGGTTCTGCACACCTGTGAACCTTGACCTTGCACACAGATACACCTGCATATCAATGATCTTACTTACCATGTAGATCTCCTATAGAAGCCATGCACACCTGATGACCAAGATCATACACTCCTGAAGAACCCTGTTGATTCTCCAATCCAGCACCCACCTTGGTACTGTGGCACTAGGAGGAACACACCATTGCTCTACCTCACACACCGAAGGAGCTTATAATAATGCTCTCTTACTCCCTAGCTACACTTTTACAATACAACCATGAGTCTATTATATAGAACTCATCCAAACAATAATTAGACACCTAGTACAATAATTAGATCTGTAACTCTCAGTCTATAATTAGCACTAAGCATGCAAACACTTGGTTTGTCAACCAACTGCCCGTAATAAAGTCACAGTAGGACCACACAGGCGACCGACACTGGTCCCTGTCCGCCTGGGGGTCATCGACGTCGGTCGATCTCTGACCGACTCTGGTTGCTTCTTGTCTCCTTCCTACCGATGTCGGTTGGCCTGACCGACACCGCTGTCCGTGGCACTCAGCAACCCTTTTGCACCCTCCTCCATGTCTGCATCAGTGAAGCTTTTAGCTCCATAATCTAACAATCTCCCACTTGGAGATAAACAACTGCACTATACCTATACCTGTACCCTGTCTAATCTATTTCCTGGTTTGTATCCCTCTTCAAGCTCACTCCTGAAGACAACCCACCACACAACCTGTGGTGCACTCCCTGTCATCCGAGTACCCTGCCGCATCCACGTCTACAAATCCATGTAGTGAAGTCCTGACCCTGAATAGCATGAATCCCTGCTGCTGGTCTCTCTCAAATACCTGAGAATCCACTTCTCTGAATTGGCTCCTAACTCTCTGACAACTCCCACTGCTTGGGAAAACTCAGGTCTATGCTAGACCTCATGTGATTTTGGACACTCAACTGTCCAGCCCTTGGTGCGCTCTGATTCTGCATCCTGCATCTCACCAACACCTGATTCACATCAGCTCCCACTGAAAACAAAATCACCCTGTGATCTCCCATGTCTCCCATGCTGAAGAATTTCACTGCTCCAAATTCTTCATATCAAACCACTGAAAAAATCTTACCCTTAGCTTAGCAAAACCCTATATGTACACCCCTGCTAGCTAGCATACCATCCACATACAACAACAGAATGATGTCATGACTCATCATCCACCTGGTAAGGCAAACCACAGTAGTTCCCTAGCATTGACTAAAGCCATGCTTCGTCCTCCACCTGTCAAAACCTGTACCACTGTCCTGTAGCTCTTCAAGACCATATGACTTGGCCTTCCGTCTCACATGTCCGTTCTCTCTATTCTTCAACTAAGGAATCCATTCATCTCATAGTGCTAACATACCAGCTGGGAGCTCTACCAAATTTCCCATCTGGTTCTGCAATCTCTCCATGCCACGCTCCCACTGTTTCCTGGATCCTTCCTGCTCTGTAGTCAATAACTAGAATAAAGAAGAGGAACAACGAATTTGAGGCTTACTTACATCTTCAATCCTCTGTATGGGTGTTTGAGACTCCTTGACAGCTCACTTTCCACCCAAAATCTGTTACAGTGACCGACCTCGGCCACCCCACAGTCTGCATCCAATCGACCTCGATTCCTACGCCTATCTTGACTACCAATCTACCGATGTCGGTGTCCCCCTGCTGCCGACGTCGGTCCTTGTGATCGATGTCGGTCTTACCTACTGCCGACGTCGGTTTTCATGCCGATGCCGGTACTTGTGTTTCCTGTGAGTGATGACTTTTTACTTGCGAGCTCTTTTGAATCAATCCCCATGTCCAAACTGCCCTACTCAGAAGTATCCAGCCACATCCACTAGTCTCTATCCGCCATCTCCTCCAAGAACACCAAGGCTTTCCAGTTCTTAAGCCTATCAAATATATCTATCTTCCACTTAAGAACATGCATCTTCTTCCTGCTCATGTGACCAAGCCTACGAAGCCACGTCTCCGCAACAAAAGAAGAATCAGTAATATAAACAAGTAGATAAAGAGTACCTATTTTCTTACCACCAGCGAATTCAAGTGCATCCACTGTGAGAGCTCTCGTACATCTCCCATCACCCAACTCTTCTGAATAAATTAGCCATATCTCCAAACTTGGGACTTGCATGACCTCTTTCAACACCCATGTGTTGGCTGCCTGCAATTTCAGCTTCACTTCCCCTTTGCCTATTCTTTGGCAAAGCTCACTAGCTCCTCTACCTGGGGCTGCATGGAAAGAGGCAACCGAATCTGTAAGACAAGATTCAACTTTATCCAAGAAACCTCCTAGAGCATCCTGTACCACATCACCTGCAACATCTGCTTCTTCAGTTCCTCCATGCTGATCTTCCACAGACCAACACTTTCTTTTTACCTGCTCTTTCTTTCCATCGAACCATAAGTGACCATCTGTGCTTTTCAACTCCTCCATCCTTAGCTTACTTTGATCTGCCGTTGCTCTACTCCCACTCAATCAGAAACCCCTGAGAGTGACCTGTAACCAAAACACAAAACCTGCTCCATGCAACCTTAGCTCTGATACCACTTGTCAGGCACCTAGAACAACAAACCTGCTCTGATGCCACGTGTTGGGATATGACCAACACCAAAAGCACACAATTGATTACTAAATACCAAGCAACTTAATATGCGGAAATAACTAGAATCAACAAGTAACTAAAATCCAGAAATAACACAAGATATGAGAGACAATACACAACTTGTATTAATACTCATACAAAAAAGAATACAACAAAGAAGATGCCACTTCTTCTCCACCACCTCTTTAGAGGTTTTGCACACCTCAAGTGAAAATTACTTCTTTCCTCAAAGCTCTCTCTCTTAGGTCCCAACACCCAACTCACACACTGAGTTGGTGTTCACCTTATACCTGTGCTCCATGCACTCCATAATTTCTCCATGCACTCCACAAGTACACACCTGTACTCCAAGTAGATCTCTCTTGATACTACTCCCTATTGTGTTACTGTCCTATCAATCTCCAACCTACAGATCAAGCTGGTTCTGCACACCTGTGAACCTTGACCTTGCACACACATACACCTGCATATCAATGATCTTACTTACCATGTAGATCTCCTATAGAAGCCATGCACACCTGATGACCAAGATCATACACTCCTGAAGAACCCTGCTGATTCTCCAATCCAGCACCCACCTTGGTACTGTGGCACTAGGAGGAACACACCATTGCTCTACCTCACACATCGAAGGAGCTTATAATAATGCTCTCTTACTCCCTAGCTACACTTTTACAATACAAACATGAGTCTATTATATGGAACTCATCCAAACAATAATTAGACACCTAGTACAATAATTAGATCCATAGCTCTCAGTCTATAATTAGCACTAAGCATGCAAACACTTGGTTCGTCAACCAACTGCCTGTAATAAAATCGCAGTAGGACCACACAGGTGACTGACACCGTTCCCTATCCGCCTGGGGGTCGCCGACGTTGGCCGATCTCTGACCGACGCCGTTTACTTCCTGTCTCCTTCCTAACGATGTCGGTTGGTCTGATCGACGCCGGTGTCCGTGGCACTCAGCAACCCTTCTGCACCCTCCTCCATGTCTACATCAGTGAAGCTTTTAGCTCCACAATCTAACAATCTCCAACTTGGAGATAAACAGCTGCACTGTACCCGTACCTGTACCCCGTCTAATTTGTTTCCTGGTTTGTATCCCTCTTCAAGCTCACTCCTGAAGACAACCCACCACACAACCTATGGTGCACTCCTTGTCATCCGAGTACCTTGCCGCATCCGCATCTACAAATCCATGTAGTGAAGTCCTGACCCTGAATAGCATGAATCCCTGCTGCTGGTCTCTCTCAAATACCTAAGAATCCACTTCTCCGAATTGGCTCCTAACTCTCTGACAACTCCCATTGCTTGGGAAAACTCAGGTCTATGCTAGACCTCATGTGATTTTGGACACTGAACTGTCTTGCCCTTGGTGCACTCTGATTCTACATCCTGCATCTCGCTAACACCTGATTCACATCAGCTCCCACTGGAAACAAAATCACCCTGTGATCTCCCATGTCTCCCATGCTGAAGAATTTCGCTGTTCCAAATTCTTCATAGCAAACCACTGAACCAATCTTACCCTTAGCTCAGCAAAATCCTATGTGTACACCCCTGCTAGCTAGCATACCATCCACATACAGCAACAGAATGATGTCATGACTCATCATCCACCTGGTAAGGCAAACCACAGTAGTTCCATGACATTGACTAAAGCCATGCTTTGTCCTCCACCTGTCAAAACCTGTACCACTGTCCTGCAGCTCCTCAAGACCATATGACTTGGCCTTCCATCTCACATGTCCATTCTCTCTATTCTTCAACTAAGGAATCCATTCGTCTCACAATGCTAACATACTGGCTGGCAACTCTACCAAATCTCCCGTCTGGTTCTGCAATCTCTCCATGCCACGCTCCCACTGTTTCCTGGATCCTTCCAGCTCTGCAGTCAGCAACTAGTATAAAGAAGAGGAACAATGAATTTGAGGCTTACTTACGTCTTCAGTCCTCCGTATGGGTGTTTGAGACTCCTTGATATCTTGCTGTCCACCCAAAATCTTTTACAGTGACCGACCTCGACCACCCCACAGTCTGCATCCAACCGACCTCGGTTCCTCCACCTATCCTGACTACCAACCTGCCGATGTCAGTGTCCCCCTGCTGCTGACGTCGGTCCTTGTGATCGACGTCGGTCTTACCTACTGCCGACGTCGGTTTCCATGCCGACGCCGGTACCTGTGTTTCCTGTGAGTGATGACTTTTTACCTGCAAGCTCTTTTGAATCAATCCCCATGTCCAAACTGCCCTGCTCAAAAGTATCCAGCCACATCCACTGGTCTCTATCTGCCATCTCCTCCAAGAACACCAAAGCTTTCCAATTCTTAAGCCTATCAAATATATCTGTCTTCCGCTTAAGAACATGCATCTCCTTCCTGCTCATGTGACCAAGCCTACGAAGCCACGTCTCCGCAACAAAAGAAGAATCAGTAATATAAACAAGTAGATAAAGAGTACCTATTTTCTTACCACCAGCTAATTCAAGTGCATCCACTGTGAGAGCTCTCGTACAACTCCCATCACCCAACTCTTCTGAAGAAATTAGCCATATCTCCAAACCTGGGACCTGCATGACCTCCTTCAACACCCATGTGTTGGCCGCCTGCAATTTTAGCTTCACTTCCCCTTCGCCTATTCTTTGGCAAGGCTCACCAGCTCCTCTACCTGGGGCTGCATGGAAAGAGGCAACTGAATCTATAAGACAAGATTCAACTTTATCCAAGAAAACTCCCAGAGCATCCTGTGCCACATCACCTGCAACATCTGCTTCTTCAGTTCCTCCATGCTGATCTTCCACAGACCAACACTTTTTTTTTACCTGCTCTTTCTTTCCATCGGACCATAAGTGACCATATGTGCTTTTCAACTCCTCCATCCTTAGCTTACTTTGATCTGCCGTTGTCCACAAGTACACACTTGTACTCCAAGTAGATCTCTCCTGATACTGCTCTCTTTTGTGTTGCTATCCTATCTAATCTTCCACCTACAGATCAAGCTGGTTCTGCACACCTGTGAACCTTGACCTTGCACACACATACACCTTCATATCAATGATCTTACTTACCATGTAGATCTCCTATAGAAGTCATGCTCACCTGATGACCAAGATCATACACTCCTAAAGAACCTTGTTGATTCTCCAATCTAGCACCCACCTTGGTACTGTGGCACTAAGAGGAACACACCATTGCTCACCTCACACATAGAAGGAGCTTATAATAATGCTCTCTTACTCCTTAGCACAAGTTTACAATACAACCATGAGTCTATTATATAGATCTCATCCAAACAATAATTAGACACCTAGTACAATAATTAGATCCATAGCTCTCAGTCTATAATTAGCCCTAATCATGCAAACACTTGGTTTGTCAACAAATTGCCTGTAATATACTCGCAGTCGAACCACACAGGCGACCGATCTCTGACTGACACCGGTTGCTCTCCTGTCTTATCCTGTCGACGTCAGTTGGCCTGATCGATGCCAGTGTCTGTGACACTCAGCAACCCTTCTACACCCTCCTCCATGTCTGCATCAGTGAAGCTTTTAGCTCCACAACTTAACAATCTCCCACTTGGAGATAAATAGTTGCACTGTACCTATACCTGTACCCTGTCTAATCTGTTTCCTGGTTTGTATTCCTCTTCAAGCACAATCTTGAAGACAACCCACCACACAACCTATGGTGTACCTCCTGTCATTCGAGTACCCTGCCGCATCTGTTCCTACAATCTCATCTAGTGAAGTCCTGACCCTAAATAGCATGAATCCCTGCCACTGGTCTCTCTCAAATACCTGAGAATCCACTTCTCTAAATTGGCTCCTAACTCTCTAACAACTCCCACTGCTTGGGAAAATTCAGGTCTATACTAGACCTCATGTGATTTTGGACATTGAACTGTCCAGCCCTTGGTGCGCTCCGATTCTGCATCCTGCATCTCACCAACACCTGATTCACATCAGCTCCCACTAGAGACAAAATCAACCTATGATCTCCCATGTCTCCCATGCCGAAGAATTTCACTATTCCAAATTCTTCATAGCAAACCACTGAACTAATCTTACCCTTAGCTCAACAAAACCTTGTATGTACACCCCTACTAGCTAGCATACTATCCACATACAGCAACAGAATGATGTTGCAATCATCATCCCCCTGGTAAGTCAAACCACAGTAGTTACCCTTACATTGACTGAAGCCATGCTTCATCCTCCACCTGTCAAAACCTGTACCACTATCCTGCAGCTCCTCAAGACCATATGACTTGGTCTTCCATCTCACATGTCCGTTCACTCTATTCTTCAACTAAGGAATCCATTCATCTTGCAGTGCTAACATACCGGCTGGCAACCCTACCAAATCTCCCGCTTGGTTCTGCAATTTCTCCATGCCATGCTCCCACTGTTTCCTGGATCCTTCCTGCTCTGTAGTTAGCAACTAGTATAAAGAAGAGGAACAATGAATTTGAGGCCTACTTACATCTTCAGTCCTCCATATGGATATTTAAGACTCCTTAACAGCTTGCTGTCCACCCAAAATTTGTTACAGTGACCGACCACGGCCACTACATAGTCTGCATCCAACCGACATCGGTTCTTGCACCTGTCCTGACTACCAACCTATCGATGTCAGTGTCCTCCTACTACCGACGTCGGTCCTCGTGACTGACATCGGTCTTATCTACTGTCAATGTCAGTTTTCATGCCGACACCGGTACCTATGTTTTCTGTGAGTGATGACTTTTTACCCATGAGCTCTTTTGAATCAAACCCCATGTCCAACTGCCTTGCTCAGAAGTATCCAGCCCCATCCATTGGTCTCTATCCGCCATCTCCTCCAAGAACACCAAGCCTTTCCAGTTCTTAAGCCTATCAAATATATTTGTCTTCCGCTTAAGAACATGCATCTCCTTCCTGCTCATGTGACCAAGCCTACGAAGCCACGTCTCCACAACAAAAGAAGAATCAGTAATATAAATAAGTAGATAAAGAGTACCTGTTTCTTACCACCAGCTAATCCAAGTGCATCCGCTGTGAGAGTTCTTGTGCATCTCTCATCACCCAACTCTTCTGAATAAATTAGCCATATCTCCAAACCTAGGACCTGCATGACCTCCTTCAACACCCATGTGTTGGCCGCCTGCAATTTCAGCTTCACTTCCCCTTTACCAATTCTTTGGCAAGGCTCACCAGCTCCTCTATCTGGGGCTGCATGGAAAGAGGCAATTGAATCTGTAAGACAAGATTCAACTTTATCCAAGAAACCTCTCAGAGCATCTTGTGCCACATCCCCTGCAACATCTGCTTCTTCAGTTCCTTCATGCTGATCTTCCACAAAGCAACAATCTCCGTTTACCTGCTCTTTCTTTCCATTGGACCAGAAGTGACCATCTGTGCTTTTCAACTCCTCCATCCTTAGCTTACTTTGTTCTGCCATTGCTCTACTCCCACTCAATTAGAAACCCCTGAGAGTGACCTGTAACCAAACACAAAACTACTTCCTACAACCTTAGCTCTGATACCACTTGTTGGGGAATACGAAACACTGGAAGCACACAATTGATTACCAAATACCAAGCAACTTAATATGCAAAAATAACCAGAATCAACAAATAACTATAATCCAGAAATAACACAAGATATGAGAGACAATACACAACTTGTATTAATACTCATACAAAAAAGAATACAATAAAGAAGATGCCACTTCTTCTCCACCACCTCTTCAGAGGCTTCCCACACCTCAAGTGGACAATACTTCTCTCCTCAAAGCTCTCTCTCTTAGGTCCTAACACCCAACTCACACACTGAGTTGGTGTTCACCTTATACCTGTGCTCCACACACTCCGCAAGTGCTCCACACACTCCACAAGTACACACTTGTACTCCAAGTAGATCTCTCTTGATAATGCTCCCTGTTGTGTTGTTGTCCTATTTGATCTTCCACCTACAAATCAAGCTAGTTCTGCACACCTGTGAACCTTGACCTTTCACACACACACACCTTCATATCAATGATCTTATTTACCATGTAGATCTCCTATAGAAGTCATGCTCACCTGATGACCAAGATCATACACTCCTGAAGAACCCTGTTGATTCTCCAATCTAGCACCCACCTTGGTACTGTGGCACTAGGAGGAACACACCATTGCTCACCTCACACACAGAAGGAGCTTATAATAATGCTCTCTTACTCCTTAGCACAAGTTTACAATACAACCATGAGTCTATTATATAGATCTCATCCAAACAATAATTAGACACCTAGTACAATAATTAGATCCATAGCTCTCAGTCTATAATTAGCCCTAATCATGCAAACACTTGGTTCATCAAGCAACTGCCCGTAATATACTCGTAGTTGAACCACACAGGCAATCGACGTCGGTCCCTATCTGCCTGGGGGTCACCGACGTCGGCCGATCTTTGACCGACGCTGGTTGCTCTCCTCCTTATCCTACCGATATCGGTTGGCCTGACCAACGCCGGTCATGATCATGTTATATATTCTCAACACCCTAAAACTTGAATAGGAGCCATTAGGCCTAGTAGTCTTAAAATCAAATATTGGTTGATTATTATTATTGTTTGAGACCAATGTTCTTGTCAATAATTAATAACATTGAATGATAATTGGATATGCATTAACCTACAAATTTATTTATTGTTCCTTTGATCCCAATATGGTGTGTAGTTTGGCTAACAGATGTAGATGGACATATTTCCTTGGATGGAGCTTGGTTGGCTCTAATTACATATCAAACTAAACTAAATACTTGGTTTTGAATAATATGGTGTGTAATTAGAGATCCAATTAACATCATATGGACATAATTCCTTTCTTAGGGCTCATTTAACCCTGATTATGTATTAGATTAAAGTAAATATTTAATTAGTTTAATATGGTGTGGTATCAAATCCCTAATTGACATTATTTTGAAGGAATTCCTTGAATGGGGATCAATTACTCTTAATTATATATTATACTAAAGAAAATACTTGATTGGTTAAATATGATGTGCAATTATTGAAAAATATTCACAATGGACATTAGATGGACATAATTCCTTGAATGGGGTGAAAAATGACTTGATTGATATTCTAGGTGGAAGATGTTAATTACATAGGACTTGGTTGTCCCCAATTGTGTATAGTATTGAAAAAAATATCAATTAATCTAACATGGTGTGATTAGAGCCCCAAATGACATTAGATGGATGTAACTCCTTGCTTGGGGATTGAGTGGCCCCAATTACATATCATATTGAACCTAAATACTCAATTGGTTCAATATGGTGTGTAATCAGGGCTAATGGAACCCAGCCAACATTATATGGACAAAATTACATTCATGGGGCTGAGTTGGACCCAATTATGTATAAGATAAAACTAAATACATGATTAGCTAGATATAGTTTACAATTGGGGCCAACAAAGTTGTAATTGACATTAGATGTATTCAGTTACTTGTATGAGCCTTGGTTGGCCATAATTTCATATTCAACTAGACTAAATACTTGTTTGATTCAATATGTTATGTATTTGGGACCAATAGATCCTCCTATTGACAATAGAAGGATGAAATTTATTACACAAGGCTTAATTGGACTAAATTTCATATCATATTAAACCAAATATTCTTTCAATTAAATTTGGTGCATAATCAGAATCCCAATTATTATCAAATGGATGTAAATTCCCTATTAATGGTGTTATTGGTCCTAATTTCATATCATATTGAATAAAACATTAATTATTTGAATAAGGTGTGTAATTAGGGCACTAATTAAAATTATGTTAACATAATTCTTTATACAAGACATGATTGGCCCAAATTATGTATCATCCAAAATTGAATACATGATTGGTTTAATATGGTATGCAATCAAGGCCAAACAAGCCCCAATTTCCATTATATATGAATGTAATTCCTTTTACACAACTCCTTTAAACCAAATTGCATATCAAATTGAAAAAATACTTATTTTTTAATATGGTGAACACTTGGATCCCCAATTAATATCATATGGATGAAATTCCTTACATTAAGGCTTAGTAGGCCCCTGTGATAAATTTAGCCCCAATTGACATCATTTATATATAGTAAGAATTAGGCTCATGAGGACGAAATTGGTTAAATTGCATCACTCATTATCATAATTAACTTTGTAGGCTCAATTTGTGATGATGTGGGGATAATTGATCCTATTTTCACAATATTTACTCACAGATCTAGGTTTAAGGAGCTCAAATTTGCCCTAATCACCATCATGACCATACCTTATATACCCTAAAACCTATACCCTAATACCTAATCTCTAATATTTAAACCATAAATATAAACTCTTCAAACCTTGAACCAATAATTTTAGCCCAAATTAATATCATTTAGACTAGGAATTAAGTTCACCAAGCTCATTTTGGCCTAAATCACATGATTGATATCCCCATTTGACTAATTCACTTAATCTACATGATGATATCCATGGTATAATGACAACCCAAATGCACTTTATATAGTCACAAATGGGTCTAAGTGATTCAAATTGTCCTTAATTATGTTTGTGATTGACCTTGTGTACCCTAAACCATGTATATACATTAAAACTTAGATGTTGTAAACCCTAATCCCTAAACACTATACTCTAAATTGTAAACCATAAACTTTCCCTATTTACCAATTTCAATTTATTCCCAATTAACATCCTATATAGTAAGAACTATGTTTGAACATGGTATATATATAGATTAGACATTAATATACAGGTCCTTAAACCTAAACCCTATGCCCTAATCCCTAATCCATAAAACATAAATTATAATACCTATTTCCTAATTCCCACTACATGCCACAAATATATATGCCTTATGATATAATTGATTTTATCATGAGATGTCATAAAATGCACTTTTTAAACATATGGACAAAACATGGCCTTTGGAGTACTAATATATCTATGCATCTAAAGTAAATTGGGGTTATTTCAAACCCTTTCAACCCAATTAACCAAAGAGGAGTAGCTAGTTGATTCTTTTAATTGAGGAGGCATTTGAGGCCAATTTAAACTTCTTCAATATCAAGATATGATTTAAGGGGAAAAATCAAAAGATTGATCTTCTATCATGAATTGATCCAATTAGTCAATTTGTGTAATTCCTTACATTATCTAGGCAAAATTGAACCCTTAAACCAAATTTATGGCTCAATCAATTATATAACATGTATACAAAATGTACATGTCATAATTGACCCTAATTTTATCATAAATGCAAACATGAAGGTAATCAAGTCATAAATAAGTGAAAAAGGAACTCAAATGATCTTTAATTACTTTATTTATTGGATCCTATATCTCATATTTTAAACCATAAACCCTATACCATTTAAATTCAACCCTAAACTATATAATAATTACATTAAACCATAAACCCTAAACCCTAAACCCCAAACCCTTTAAATTATAGACAGTAAACCCTAAACCAATAAATTTATCTCTAATTAACACCCTTTATATATATAGTCAAAATTAGGTTAAGAGGGATGAACTTGGTTAAAATTGCATCACTCATTACCATAATTGACTTCTTAGGCTCAATCTGTGATGTTGTGGGGGATAGTTGATCCCAAATTTACATTATTTACTCATAGATATAAGTTTAAGCCTCCCAAATTTTCCCTAATTACCTACATAATTATACCCTATATACCCTAAAATCTATACCCTCAACCCTATTTCTTAAAGTTCCTAATCCCTAAACTCTAAGCCATAAATATAAATTCTTTAAACCTTGAAAAAATCATTTTAGCTAAAATTAACATCATTTAGACTAAGAATTAAGTTCACAGGGCTCAGTTTGGCCTAAATCACATGACTAATTGCACCATTTGACTAATTGAGTCAATCTACATGATGATATTTAAGGTATAATGACAACCCAAAAACACATTTTATAGTCACAAATGGGTCCAAGTGGTTCAAATTATCCTCAATTATCTTTGCAATTGACCCCATGTACCATAAACCCTAAAAACTATACCGTAATTTGTAAACCATAAGATTTCCCTATTTACAAATCAATTTAGTCCCATTTAACATCCTTTGTAGTAAGAATTAGGTCCACATGGCATAGTTTGATTAGATAGATTATATATAGGTCCTTAAACCTAAACCCCATGCCCTAATCCCTAAAACATAAATTGTAATCCCTATGCCCTAATTCCCACTACATGCCACAAATATACATGCCTTATGATATAACTCATTTTATCATGAGATGTCATAAAATTCATTTTTAAACCTATGGCTAAAAATTAGCCTTTAGAGTAACAATCTAGCTATGCATCTGAAGTAAATTGGGGCTATTTTGATCCTCTTAATCATAATTTTATGACTATAAAATGTGATTTGGGGATTGATAAGCTCTAATTTACCCCAATCTCCATCATGATTGTACCTTATATACCCTAAAACATATACCTCAATCCCTAATGCTTAAATTTATAAATCCCTAAAATCTAAATCATAACTATAAACTCTTTAAATTTTGAAGTAATCATTTTAGCCCTAATTAACATCATTTAGAATTAGAATCATATTTGTGATTAACCCTGTGTACCCTAAACCTAAGACCTAAACACTATACTCTAAATTGTAAACCAAAAACTTTCCCTATTTCCTAATCGATATAGTCCCAATTAACATCCTTTATAGTAAAAATTAGATTCACACATGGCATATATCAATTAGACCTTATATACACCCTTAAACCCAAAACCTACATGCCCTAATCCCTAATCCCTAAACCTTAGAACATAAATTGTAATCCATAATCCCTAATCCATAAACCCTATGCACTAATGCCTTAATCCCTACTCCCTTATCTATATTAAGTATAACATGATCATGTTATTTAATAACATGATCACATTATTCTTAATATAGGAAACACTCATTTCTCATTGACAATTTCTAACTCAAAATATTATACTAACAATAACGTGATCATGTTATTACATAATGTAATCACATTATTACATAACACAATCATGTTATTGTCAATATAAGATTCTGAATGCATTAGATGGGGTACATGATTGAGTCATGCATATTTTATACTAATCTCACTTATCAATGACTAATTTTAACCCAAATCAATAATTTTATCCCCATAACTATTCTTTACATATTTATATGAGATTTGTGGTGCCTTAGGTACTTGACCCTACCTTAGACAATTTTTTAATTGTCCTTTATGATGGGTGTCAGATCATGTTCAAAGAGGAAGAGGATGATGTTGAAGGAAAAAACACTAGAGGAATTATAAAATTTGAGAAAGAAACACAAGCTACAAATGTGAAAAATTCATGGTAGACAAGGTACAAACCCTAATCCTGATGAACCAAATACCATAGATAATGAGATAGTTGATAATAATAAATTAAAAAATGATGAAATTGACCATAATCAATTGAATACTATTAAAATTAGTCATAATGAAATGAATAATTATTAAATTGAAAATAATGAATTATTTAGTGTTGGAAGTTCACATTCAAAGTTCTAATTTTTTGATTTAGTTGATGATGAATCAATGTATGATGCTTCACCCCCCATAAATGAATAAAATTGAATGGAAATAGATAATGATGAAATTAACCATCAAGAAAATTTCATGGAAACATATAATGAATATATTAACAATGAATAAAATGTTATCCCACCTCTAAAAATTAAAATTAATAATAATTTTGAAACACCCTCTCAACAATTTCTACCATTACCAACACCTTTAAGAATTGTGCATAGAAAAGACTAGTACTTAATTGGATTCGATGAAAATATTTTAGAACTAGTGCATAGTAAGAAGTTTGATTTCCATTCAAGAAGATTGGCCCAACTAATTTGAAATAATGTATTTCATAATTTGGAGTATGATAGTCAAATATGTTAATTATTTGTTTCATTGATAAAATTGATTAAGATGAGACCTATAATGTACACATTAAGACTAAGAACATCTAATGTGGATGATGAAAAAAATGAAATTATTGAAGGTTTAGATGATGCATATCATACTATAAGCCCAAAATCATGCACCAAAGATTGTAATGTTGCCCAAAATATACTTAAAACTTGTACAATGAGGGATAAAATAGAAATAAATTGAATGGTTTCAAAAATAAGATGAACACTTTATATAAATAAGAAAAAATAATGAAAACAATTTAAAGAAATAAAAAACTTGATGAACCTAATACCAATGATCTCTATACATTCTCTGGTATACTGACATGAAAGGACAAGGCTATAGCTGATACTCTCAAAGAATTACTTTCTAAATTTTAAAAAGACAATCCAAGAGTTTCACCGAATGCAAGAGATGTTGTGAAAAGAATTGTTGGTTCTCATAACTATGAACTACATCCAAAACATTTATTAGATATGACTCAAACATAATTATACTCTAAAGTTTTTTAAAAATATCCAAAAATTTCTATTTTTCAAAGATATTTTGAGATGGAAAAACTTTTTTTATGTTAAAATAAATCACACATACACCACTTGTTGTAGGCAACATGTTGAATTTTCAATACACTATGATGTTTTTCTTCATATTCATTATACTCAGCATATTAAAAATATTTTGTAAGAGTTTGGAATTGAATTTATATCAAAATTATCCAGGGAATTTATTCCAACTATCTTTTGCAAAACATTGGATGGACAACTATTTTACAACAAATCATGTTTAAATAGAAATAATAACATTTATGGTGTATTGTCAAAATTAAAAAATGTATTAATGATGAGATTACAAGTGAAATTTGATAGGAATTAGTTGGTTTAAACAAATATAAATCAATGAATTATCAATTAAAATATGATAAATAATCTAAAACATGTGAGCTTATTACAAAAATAAATACATGGTTTTGAATTTTTCGTCAAGTTTAGGGAGAAAATTATTTATGAGTATGCAAGGCACACACACAAGGATAGATGGTTGGATGAACATTTCAAGATAAGTAAGAATACATTTCCACTTATTTTAATTGTTTTAATAGTTGATTTTGCTAAAAGTTACACATTCAAATCCCAAATAGAAGTTCAATCATAGTATTACAACTCATGACAAGTTGCCATATTCATCCATATAGCATTCATGCATGCACCTACTAGTATAAAATAATGATTGAAAATATTAAGGGAATACCATTTCTCTATTACTGATGACGAATCACATTATTTAGAGTATGTACAAGTTTTTTTTAGAAGTTCCATGAATAGTTGAGTCAGAGGAATATTAATTTCAATTAACATTACATTTGGTCAGATAATTATACATCATAATTTGAAAATGCACAGATGTTTTATTAGTTGAGTAGGATGCATGTTACCACTGGTGTAGATCATATTTGGAGTTTCACTAAGGTTGGATGTGGAAAAGGGGAATATGACCATACTGGAGCATGTGTAAAAAGATCTATTGCAAGGGAGGAGTTGAAATTTGAAGAGGGTGTTCATTTGGTAGATGCAAAAACTATGGTTGAATGGTGTAATGAGAACATGTGTCATGAAGCTCCACCAAATTTTTATGTTTGTAGACATTTTTGGTTAATAGAGAAATAAAACTTGGTAAATCTTGAGGATTATATGATTTTAATAGGTTCAAGTGACCTCTACTCATTTCGTAGCTCAAATTCAAGTTCATAGACTATTCATATGAGACACCTGGAATATTTTTGTTTTGTATGCATAAACTCTATTCAGAATGAGTGCGAGTCACAAGAGTGGATGGATGATTAGAGTTTCAAACCTCTAATTTAAATAAACACATATCGGGTTCCAACAAAATTTTAACTTACAAATATGACATCACTAGATGACTTTCACCATCTATCTAATCTAGGCCAGCTAGGTAGAATATTTTTCATTATGTATAATTTATTCTCATTAAATATATGTTCATATTATCACTATAAATGATTTTTTATGATATAGGGCATATTTTTGTAGTTATTGTAGATGAGGATAGCAAAGAAGACATTTATTATTACTTGCATCAGTGTGTAGAGAGAAATAAAAAATTGACTTCCCTAGTTATAGTGGGGAAAACATTGACTACCCACTGGATTAGTGGTAGTCACTAGAACTTGATTTCAGCAATAACCTATAAAAAAATTCTTATCAATTATTTTTTGTAGAGTTTGAAATGCATAGAAAGATACTATACTATTCAATTTTGATTCTTGTAATGAATATTCAATTACACAAATATCACGAGAGGCCATTAAATAGGAAACTATAGAAAGTTTAAGAGTTAGATTATGAATCTATTCTTGATACTATCAAGGTTAGAGTAGATCCTAGTGGTTTGTTGGATTGAAATATGAAGTTATGTTAATTTTAAAATGTATATTTAATCAATTTTACTAAATGTTTTTTTATTTTCTAGGTAGTACTTATATAAATTTTATTTTTAATTGCTTATTAATAATATTTTGTAGGTTAGTGGTGCTAGATAAGCTTCAACCTTTATGTGGTTGTCATTGTTAGTAAAGAATTATATATTAGTGAAGCTAGGAAAATCTTAGATTGGAAGTGATTAAAGCTCAGGTTGGATGTGATTGAAGCTCAAAAAATAACTTACATGCATTTTAACTTAGGCTATAAAATTGCATTTTTCTTGTATTAGAAAGGGTGTTCTTGAAGACAAAATGGGTGTTGGATTTATCAATCAGGCATAATGGGAGGCCAATAACCTATTATTAGATTTTATCCTCCCCTCAAATGTGTTGTTGATGTTATTTTTCACTTAGGAATCATCGCAACCAGAGTTATGCAACCACAACTTAAATTTTGATAGCATTTGTTGTTAGTGTTTTTGTTCTCTAGAATAGTATTGAAAATGCACTTTCAGGTGTATCTGAACATCATAGCAATGTGATAAAATGTAATTTTCATATCTAGACATGGTCAAAGTGATATATTTGTAAGTGGAGGTCTTGGAGGTAGAAATGCCAATTGGAGATCAAGATGTTGTTTGTTCATTAATAAAAAGTTACATTTTTGGATCCATCACTGTAACTTGTCTTACAGATTGATCTCGAAGCTTCCACTTGAGTTTTATAAGGTGGAATTAGAGGGATTAAATAGGTACATAAGGGATTTTGTGGTTCATGTTAATGGCTTACAATTTTCATTTTATGCATGTTTAAACTTAGGCCAAAAAATTACATTTTTATTGTATTGGAAAGGGTGTTATTGAGGCCAAAATGGGTGGTAGGCTTGTTGATTGGGCCAACAAAGATGTGAATAACCTATTCATAGATGTTATACACCCTTATATGTGTTTTAAATGTTAGGTTTTACTCAAAAAGCATTGGAACCAGAGTTTTGCAACCACAACTTAAACATGGATAACATTTATTATTAGTGTTTCTACCCTCTGAAATGATAGTGAAATTGCACTTTTAGATGTATTTGAACATTATGAAAGTATGATAACATGTCATTTGAATATTTATATGTGATAAAAGTGATCTATTTTTAGGTGGTCTTAGACGTAGAAATGCCAGTTGGAGCTCAAGAAGTTGCTTGTTCACTGATAAAAAGTTGCATTTTTAGACCTTGATCTTGAAAATTACAATTGATTTATATAGGGTGAAATTGTATGTCTTAAATAGGTAGACAAAGGATCTGATGGTTCTTGGAAATGACTTATAATTTTCATTTTATGCATTTTTGAACTTAGGATAAAAAATTGCATTTTTCTTGTATTGGGAAGGGTATTCTTGAGGCTAGAATGGGTGGTGGGTTTATCGATCAGGCATGATGGAGAGCTAAGAGCCTATTTATATATATTTGACACCCCCTCATATGTGTTGTTAGTTTTATTTTTCACTCAAGAAGCATCATAACTAGAGTTTTACAACCACAAATTAAACTTTAGCCATATTTATTGTCCATGGTTCTACTCTCTAAAATGGTAATGAAAATGCACTTCTAGGTAGATTTGAACATCATAGTAGTGTAATAAAATGTAATTTTCCTATATATATCTGATCAAAGAGATATATTTGTAGGTGGAGGTCCCAGAGGTAGAAATGTCAGTTGGAGCTCAAGATGTTTTTTGTTCACTGATAAAAATTTACATTTTTAGACTCATCACTACAACTTGTCTAACAGATTGATCTCAAAGCTTCAAAATGAGTGATCTAGGGTGTGAATATAGGGATTAAATAGGTATGAAAAATATTTAATGGTTCATGTAAATGACTTACATTTTTCATTTTATGTGTGTTTGTACTTAGGCCCAAAAACTACATTTTTCTTGTATTGGAATGGGTGTTCTTAAGGTGAAAATTGGTGGTGGGTTTATGGATCAGGACTGAGGGGAAGCCAAAAACCTAATACTAGACATTATCCACCCTATAAATGTGTATTTTTGGTTATTTTTCACTCAATAAACATTAAAATTAGAGTTCTATAACCACAACTTAAACTTTGACAACATTTATTGTTAGTGTTGCCACTCTCCAAAATGGTAGTGAAAATTCACTTTCAGGTGGATTTGAATGTCATGGTAGTGTGATAACATATAATTTTCTTATCTAGACATGATTGATAGATTTGTAGGTGGATGTTCCATAGGTAGGAATTCTAGTTGGAGCTCAATAAGTTGCTTGTTCACTACCAAAAAATTGCATTTTTTGACCCATCATTGTAACTTGTATGTCAGATTAATCTAGAAGCTTCCACTTGAGTGCTCTAGGGTGTGATTAGAGGGATTAAATAGGTAGATGAGGGATATGATGGTTCAAGGAAATGACTTATAGTTTTTATTTTATGCATGTTTGAACTTAAGATAAAAAATTACATTTTTCTTGTATTGGGAAGGGTGTTCTTAAGGCTAAAATAGGTGGTGGGTTTATCGATTGGGCTTGATGGGAGGTCAAGAACCTGGTTCTAGATGTTATCCACCCACCCTTCCCCCGCCGCCCCACCCCCCCCCCCCCCCCCGCCCACCCCCTCTTGATAGGTGGGAGGTGTTAGTTTTCACTTAAGAAGCATCAAAACTTTGACAACATTGATAATTTTAACAACTTTGACAAATTAAAATAGAGACCTAAAAACTTAATGAGTATTTGAAATATTTACCTATTGATAACTTTGATAAATTTGACAACTTTGACAAATTAAACTATAAACCTAGAAACTTAATGAGTGATTGACCTATTGATAACTTTGACAACTTAAACTAGATAACTAGAAACTTAATGAGTAATTGACCTATTGACCTATTAACATATTGAAATTTTATGTGGTGGTATAAATTTAATTAATCTATTGAAATATTAACCTATTAGATGGTGGTATGAAATTTATTAACCTATTGTCCTAGTGACCTATTGACCTATTAGGTGGTAATTGACCTACTGACCTAGAAAGTGACTTGTTGTTTATTTTCCATTCAATGTATGTGATTGCATTAGTTTCATGTTATCTTTGAAGGTCCTTGAGGCCATGAATATATTTTAATTTTTGTATTATCTCTTAGAATATGCATGAGATATTTTAATTTTACCTTTATGTTTATGTGCCCTTTACTCCTAGCTATTAGTTCAACATTAACTGGAACTAATATTGGGGACATAGTTAGGGATTGATTTAAATTGAGAGATTTATATAACCTTTTCATGCATATTTAGTGAGTTTATATTTAAAATCAAATTAATGTTAAACTAAAACCTCCTTTGCTGAAAGAAGAAACTCACTGAACATCCATGAAAATTTATTAACCTTTATGAGCCTCCCAAAACTATTCTCAATATAATGTATTTATAAATGTTTATGGTCATTGCTTTGCTTTTAAAAGAAATTTATTGTGATCAATTATTAAAAATAGATGATATAAATCTATCCGAAAGAGCATATAAAAATAAAACTAGAGATTTATATATATAATTAAAGTGAGCTAATATATTATGAAAGATAATTGAGAAAAAATCCACTTTGAGTTATTAGAACTTATAAACTTGTCTAAATTTAGACATGTAAAATCACTACTTTCCTTCCATTATTCATAATTTTGGTCCACAATTTTTTTTTTCATGTGGTATGAAATTGATGACTACTTTTATAAGTGTAACTAAGATATTGATTATGATCATAGTGAATCATGAAAATTTAGCTATCTTGATTCATGCATGGAATTAGATTCCTCCATTACATTCCAATTATAATGGTCATTGCCTTATTTGATTTGGGATTAATGTGAAATATAGTTTTCAATTTTAAAATTTCCCTATTCCATGTTTTGTATGGAATTTTGGGATCTTTTAGATGATTTTTTAGATTTCATGGATTCTTAACACACAACCTCACATCAAGAGCTATTAAATTTACTTCATGGATTCCATAGTTTACCTATAAGTTTGATTTACCTTGAATATATTATTATGAACCTAATTTTTATACTCCATAAAGGTTTTGAATCTCTTAGAAGATGCATGAGATATTTTAAATTGAACTAATACTACATGTTGTTGTCACAAGCATGTAGGGTGCCTTATTGTGCATAGTCAAGATAAAGAGGAGACGTTTCTTGTATAAATGTGTATGTTAATAGCTATAATGGTTTGTATGATTGGTGAAAGGTGGAAATAAGGTAGTGATAATAATTGGAAAATATATTAAGAGAGTCCTTAACACTCATTGATACACAAACCTTATTGTTGTAGTCCTAAATAGGACTCAAAAACCTATGTTTTAATGGTCAAAAGAGAGAATAAAGATAAATGAGATGTTTGACCTATTGTATAAGGTGTGTGGGGTAAAAAAAAACATATATGTGGATTTTTTTTACTTTTAAACTTTGTATAAATCAAGATATTGAATTATATAGCCCCTCATCCTATACAAAAGCCTAACTAGGGTTTGAAGAATAAAAACCCCATAGAAAGAGTTTTAACCCTTATAAATTAATGAAACTTCATAATATGACTTTTTTTAATGTATGGAAAATTAATAAAGTTGTTTTGGTGTGGTTCAAGGCCGTATAGTATGTATTTGATGATTGTGGATTTAAGATAGGGCTAATTAGGCTTACTTGAAGGGTGGTTTACAAAGGAAGTGTGGTCTAGGAGTGGATTTAGGTCATGAAATTTGAAGAAAAACCTATAAGGAGATAGAGGGTGGATAAAAAATGTTATAAATATCCATAATAGTTTATATATTTCTCAAACAAAGAGAACTTTCACAAAAAAAAGGCTACAAGCCTAAGGAAAGTATTGTGAGCCCTATATGTGGAATTGAATGTTGAAGTGTGTTTGATAAATTTTAAGAGGTTACGTAAGGTGTGGTTTGACCATTTAGTAAAATATATGATATAATACTAACTCCTTGAGACCTATATCAATATTTGGTACTTGAATCCTAAGAGGATTACCTAGTGAGAAGATAGTGAAAGAGTGAGAGGACATTTGTGAATGGACTATATGAAATGAGTTAGAGAATTAATGTGAGAGGTTTGTAAGAGGTATAGTGACACCAATAAGTGTATCCAAAGTGTACAATAATTAAGTACAAAGGGAATAAGGCCATTAATCCTAAGTGATAAGAGTGTCATTAGTCATTTCGACTATACATAATGAGATAAAAAATTTAATTTAAAAAAATATGGGAGATCTGACATTTATAACATTGGAAAGAATAATTTTTTAATCCTCATTTGTGTAAAAAATTAAATAAGAGCTCCAATAGATAATAGTTTGGAAGATCAAAACAACATTTTACAATAACACATAATGAAATAAAAACTAAATATAAATTAGATATATTTCCATGATAGGCATATAATATAGGCACATGTGTCCAATGTTAATAATTCATATATTGCCATGGTAGGCATACAAAAATTACATCTACCAACATAGTATCTAATGTTGGCTAAATGTCATATGTGTGTATACAATACCAAATTAAATTACCATATAGGCATATAAAAAGGTACATATCATGTACATAAGACATCCTATTCATTAAATAGCCTCCCTTTCTTTGACTTATTCAAATAAGACTCTCTCTAGGATGCCCCAATAGTAAATGGAGACCCTTCTAATGCCTTAGATTACTCCAAGGTCCAACTATGGGTCCTACACTCATAGCTAACTTACAGCTGAGCTTGTTCAAATACATGAATTATTATGAAATTAACATAAAATACGTTCAAATAGTTGTTAATAAATTGATTTTAAACTAAAATAAAAAATCATTTAAACATGCACTTACTACAAACTCATGATCCTGCTCAATAAATTGTTTGTGCTCAAAAAGTCAATGATAGGCTCAACTATCTGAATAAGCATCTCAAATATGGGAGGAACATGAGAAGTTTCCCTACTCATCATCTCACTAAGATTATTAGATGTCATAGGAAAAACCTACATAGATAATACATTTAAATATAAGCTATATTTGACCCAAGTACATGTACTAAAATTATTAAAGTAAATCTATTTTCACAATTCAAAATTTGAAAAACTAATATATACCTCTGTTAGTACTTATGAAAATGACATTGCAGTAGTAATGCCTATGTTTATCTCAACTCACAGAGAGGGAGGAGTATCTACTCCAACCATCAAGTTTTCATGTAAATAATGGCTCACTTACTTTTATATAACTTATCAAATCTTATATATGTAAACCTTACATATCATGAAAAGATAATGTAAACCAAGAATCATGGAAGTATAACTACCAAACAATATGAAAATCATGAAAAGATACTATAAACCAAGAACTATGGAAGTACATAACTACCATACAATGTGCATATCATAAAAAGACATTGTAAACCAATAATATTAACAATTTGACAAGGCAAAGTTAGGGAGAGAAAATGAATAAGAGACATATCAAGAACTTTGTCCTTACTTGTAAAGCTTCTTTGGATAGAGTAAAATACAATTATATATTTACTAGGGAAAGGTTGAGCTACATATATATGGCCACCATCCTTATATTATATGCGTGATATCAATCATTTATATCTCTATATATAATACATGGATTTATATTACATTAATTTGTAATAGATGGATGACAAGTGATTTACGGGAAAGCACCCAACCAATAGAAATGAGCACAAGCCATAGTGAATCCACCTCTTGATGAAGGTGTGTGTAAATAAAATTTTACAAATAGGTCAAGGAAGTGAGGTCCTTTTCCAATATATCAATTTTAAGTCATCTAAATATTTATTTTCTTATTTTGGTTCAAGAGAACAAAATTGGAAAATAGTTTAGATGTTGAATTGGAAAAATCTGCAAGGTGTAATTGTTGACAAGATAATTTAGGTTTTGATTTTGACATGAGTAATAAGACCTCCTACATTATTATTTAGGTGTAGATTTTTGGAAATTTTATCATACTATATGTATGACATAAAAATACACCAAAGAACTTTTGGAAAAGTTCATGATGACAAAGAATGATCCATTAAATAAAGCCATGTATGTTTATTATCTATAGGCAACATTGCAAGTGGATTAGAGTGGGATATTTATTGCACATGCCTTATATATATATTATAAAAATTTTGGGTGCACAAATATAGATGGGAAAGAGAGAAAAGTGATTATTTGTGTTTGGGTAAGTGCACCAACTTGGGGGACAAAAAAAAAGGGCCTACTTGTGGACATGATTTTTTTGAAATTTAAAAAATGTGAACTTCTATAGATAATTAGAAATGGCTATACTCAAAATTTGAAGATGGTATAAAATTATGAATGGTATAATTTCAAGTCTAGTTTCCAAAAAACTATTTTTTTGAAAAATGGTTAAGTATAAATAAGTCAAACATCTAAAATTTGAAGGACCTTCTATTTTTTATCCTAATACCTGTGAATCATGCCTTTGATTACCCTAAAAACATTCCTAAAATGTGTTGAACAAAATCCCTTTAGTTTCCTCCAAGGTCACTTAGTGCATCTAATGCAATAGGTGTATTTTGAGGTCCCAATTGAAAGTATAACAAGAGTCTTCTATTTTTATAATTATTCATGTTTGATTCCCCTAATTTATTCAAATTTTGCCTAAAATTAATATTTCTTGTAAAAATATGGTTAATCCTCCATTATGTGCACCTCCTTCATATCTACCCCTCCATCACACATGGGACAAACATCAACCACTATATTCATTCCCATGTCATTTGAAGAGTGTGTCTTTGATATGGGACTATTCCTAACCATAACATGGATGCACTAATTGAAAGCTCAAAAACAAGCTAGAAAAAACTTGATGCTTATCAATACTATAGAGTTTTATACCTTACTATGTAATTAGGATGGTAAGATACAAAAGTAGGATGATGGACCTACAATGTAACTACATGTTAAATTCTTAAATATTTTGGTCAAGTTGGGTACACATTTTTTTTTGTATAAGATGTGGTTTTGATTTAAATAAACTTGAAATGGTCACATGTATCCATTAGTGATGATGTGGTTTTAAGATGTTGTGCCTGTAGTGAGGAATGTATAGCTTATAAAATATATAAATGCACTACCTAGGGACTTCATTCGAAACCATTAAGGTATGACATAGACCTAGCATTGGCCAAGTATGACATATGTATAAGTTACCCCAAATCAAACTCTATTCAACTTATTCATGATACATTGAACCTGTGATAATGTCCCCTAAATTTGAGACTTGCTTCCCCTCAAGGATGATGCTAAACAAAGAGACCCAATAATTATTCATGTGGATGATGAAATTCTCACCTCATATAGATGGTTGATTAGAATTAAATACCAGTGTGCACCCCCTCACTGAAGGTTTCAAGATTATATATATTTTATACATATATCTTCAATCATCTTGTTCATATTTCATTGTAATGAGATTAAACCTTATGATGTGGATTGAAAAAAATTAGTACATGTCTTAGAATTCTTGCTTTAGCTTGGGATTTGAGGTTGAGGCTTGTCCATTGCTAAATTATGTTCTCTCCTACATTCATGACTTAATATGAATGTAAGTTTTGGAATCTCTAGAGGTAATTCAAGGTAGAGGGATATAAATAATTTGAATACATACAAGTATAAAAATGATAACATTTAGTGCTCACTCCATTCAGATGGGACCTTAAAGGGCTTTACATGGTAATTTTTGTATATTAATGGTAAGTTAGAGGTTCACACCATGTGAATTATTTACTAGACACGAGTTGATTAGATTGATGTTAATATTTAAAAATTATTGGCTACTATGTATGTATGATAAATTTGTGAATAGGCCTTAGTTGGATTGGTTGGCTTGGTGATGTAACATGTCTAAGTATTAAAGATGTGCATATCTGACAAGTCTAACACTTCTCTAGGTGTACTACACCTACACATGTGGAAATATTTGATTAGATTAGGCTTATTAAGGATCTGATAAATCTAATGCTTCTAGGAAAAGTCACAATTAGATATTTAACACAAATATATGTGTGTATAAGATACACACATGCATACATATCTAATTAGATCGGGCTTCATAGGGATCTGATAACTCGTTCTTTAATGCTTGTAAGACATGATGCCTCTAATAGTGTTGACACTTTCAAGCATGTATAATGTACAAATGGTGATATGTAATTGGATTTGGCCTCCTAGGGCATTGCCAACTCTAAAAATTTTAGGACTTGATGCATATTTGATACATTTAACACTTTTGGGTGTATGAGGTACACACATGGCACAAAAAGGTTAAATTATAGTGGTAATTATATTGAGGAGGCATGGGAGGCCAATTTGAACCCCCATATTGACATAACAATAAGATCATGATATATATGATTTGGGATAAAATTAAGTATGATTCTATCTATCATGAATTGAACCAATTAGTCAATTGGTTCAATTAGGTAAATGATTGGGCAAAATTGAGCCCCTACTTCAAATTTGTGACCCAATTGATTATATAATCTAGATGCAACATGTATGACTTAACTGACCCTACTTTAATAAAAAATGCAAATATGAATGCAAATGTAGCCAATTTCAACCCATCAAACCTAAATTGGAGTCTATGATATGATTAAAAGGGCTAAATTAGGTCACATTTCATGACATGTTGATCATAAACCCTAATTTTATCACTTCAACATGTATATAGTTCCCTTAAACCCTAATTTAATGACATATAAACATGTGCAAACTTGTTACACTAAACCCCTAACACTAAATCCTAATTTTATAACAAACACAACACCTGAGTTCCTTGATTTCATCACAAATGCATAAATTCATGAATGTGATTAGTGTTAATTTGTGAACCTATTATTCACCTAGTTTTTTAAGGACCTATGATGGGATTTTGGGTAAAATTAACTCATTCCATCTTACATATTGAGCCTCATTTCATCATTCATTAGTATTATTACTTCATAGTCTTATCAAGATTCTTATTACATCATGTATTAGAGATTTAGCATCATATTGGGGATTTATGCATCATATTGAGCCTTGTTGCATCATATGATAGCTTAATTACATCATATTGAGCCTTATTACATCATATGATAGACTAATTGCATCATATGATAGCCTAAATACACCATATTGGAGATTTATTGCATTGTATGATAGTCTTATTGCATTGCATGATAGTCTTATTACATTGCATGATAGTCTTCTTGTATCATATGATAGTATTATTACAACATATTGAACCTTATTACATGATATGATAACATTATTGTGACATTTGATAGTCTTATTGCATCATATTAGGCATCATATTATAGTATTATTTAGTGTTATTACATCATATTATAGTATTATAATGCAAAAAATTCTTGAATATGAGCCTTTTTGCTTGTTTGTATAGTATATGCCTATACTTCAAAGAATGCGTATGCATTATAGGAATGTGTACGTGTTATAGAAACATGTATGTATTCCTATAACACATATGTATTCCTTGAACTACAAAAAAAAAAAAAAAAAAAAAAAAACACTTTTCAATGTCTATTTTTATCCATAATCGAGATTGTTGTCCCCACAGACATTCCCTGCATACTCTACATTTTCTTCATTGCAATTTTTTTTGGACCCCACATTTGAAGTACTTTATTGGTTTCTTTTACCAAAATGGGATCTTGTTCTCATTCAGGGAGGAGGAAGAAGTTGAAGAGCAAAACATCAAATTAATTAAAAGAGTTTAGAGAAAAAATAAGGTATGAATGCAAGAAATTTATTCCAAACAAGGTACAAAAACTAACCTTGATGAGCCAAATACCTTATATAATGAGGCAATTGACAATTATCAATTAAATAATGATGAAATTTATAATAATGAATTGAATTATGATGAAATTAATAATAATAAATTGAATTATGATGAAATTGATAATAGAAAACTAGATAATGTTGGAAATTCACATTCAAAGTTTAAAGTTTTTGATTATGTTGATGAAGAGCCTATGCATGATACTTTACCCACAAACAATGAAAGAAATTTAATGGACTAAAATAATGATGAAATTAACAATGAATAAAATTTCATGGAAACACATAATGAAAAAACAAACAATGAATAAAATTACATGAAAACATTTAATGATTTTGAAACACCCTCTGAATGAATTCCACCAATAATAATACCTCCAAGAATTATGCATATAAAAGATAAGTAATTAATTGAAGATGATGAAAATATTTTGAAACCAATGCATAAAAAAATGTCTGACCACCATTTAATAAGATTGGCTAATGAAATTTGGGATAATTTCTTTCATAGATTGGAATATGATAGTCAAAAATGTCAATTATTTGTTTTATTGATGAAATTGCTTAAGATGAGACCTATAATGTACACATTAGGACTAAGAACATCTAACATGGATAATGAAAATGATGAAATTGTTGAAAATATACATGATGCATATCATATTACAGGCCATAAGTTATGCAACAAAGATTATAATGCTTCCCGATGTATAATGACAACTAGTAAAATAAGTGTTGAAATAGGGAAGAAATGATTGATTTCAAAAACTAGTCAAAAATTTGATATAAATAAAAAAATATTAATGAAAGAAATTACAAGATATTAAAGACTTAATGAACCTAATATGAAATAGATCTGGTCATTCTTTGGTAGATTCCATGAAGGACAAGGCTATAGACAATGCTTTGAAAGAGTTACATGCACAATTTTGGAAAGATAATACAAGAGTTTAGCCCAATGCAAGAGATGTAGTGAAAAGAAGAGTTGGTTCTCATAATCATGAGTAACATCTAAAACATTTCTTAGATATGAATCAAACATATTTATACTCTAAGTTTTTATAAAAACATTCATAAATTACTATTAGCCAGAGACTTTTTGAGATGGCCAAACCTTTTTATGTAGAAATCAATCACACATGCACCACTTGTTGTAGGCAACATGTTGAATTTTTAATGTACTATGATGTTTTTTTATATATTCATTGCACGTTCCATAATACTAATATTTTACAAGAGTATGGCATAGAAGTTATGCCAAAATTAGCCAGGGAATTTATTTCATATATTTTTTTGTGAAAGATCAGATGGATAGTTTTTTTTATAAGAAAGTATGTTTGGATATAAATTGCAATATTTGCGATGGATTTACAAAATTGAAAAAATATATCCATAAATAGTGTACTAGTGTAATCAGACAAGAATTAGTTGGTTTGAGCAAATATAAATTTTTGACATATCAAGTAAAAGATGACAAAGAATCTAAAAGGTGTGAGCTTGTTACAAAAGAGATACTTGTTTTAGAATTTATGGTCGAATTCATTGAGAAATTTTTTTATGAATATGAAAGGCACACACATAATGCTGAATGGTTGGATGAAATTTTAAGCTAAGAAAGGACACATTCCACATGATTCTATTATTTTAATAGTCAGCTTTACAAAAAATTACACATTCAAACCATAAATATAAGTTCAACCGTAGTATTACAACTCAACACAAATTGCCATATTTGTGCATATATCATTCATGCATACACCTGATAGTATAGAGGAAGAGAAAAAATATTAAGGGATTACCGATTCTATATTAGTAATAATTTATCACATTTTACAAAGTATGTACAAGGTTATTTTCATAAGTTATATGGATAGTTGACTCAGAAGAACATTAAATTCAAATGACATTAAATTTGGTTAGACAATTACACATCATAATTCAAGAATGCATGGATGCTTTATTGATTAAGCAAGATGCATGTTACCACTGGTGTAGAACATATTTGGAGTTTCACTAAATTTGGTCATAGAAAAGGGGAGCATGATGGTGTTGGAGCATGTATAAAAGGAGTCATTTCAAGGGAGGAGTTAAAATATGATAATCTTGTTAATTTGATTGATACAAAAACTGTAATTGACTAGTGTAATGAGAACATATGTCATGGTGGTCAAGAAAATTTTACTATTCATAGACATTTTTGGTTAATAGAGGAAAAAGACTTGGTAAACTATGAGGATTGTATGACTCTAACGCATTCAAGTGACCTCCACTTATTTCATAGCTCAAATGCAAGTTCTTAGACTACTCATAAATAACACTTGGCATGCTTTTGTTTTGCATGCATGGACTTTATTTGGAATGAGTGTGAGTCATAAGAGTGGATGGATGATTGAAGTTCTAAACTTATAATTCCAAGCAACACATATTAGGTTCTACTAGCATTGTAACTTTCTGACATGACATTCTCACATGACTTTAACCATATATCTGATCTAGTATAACTAGGTAGAAGATTAATATTTATGTACTATTTATTCTCATAATCTATCTTCATAATGTCACTAGAAATTGTTTTTTATGATGTAGGTCATACTTTTGTAGTTATTGCAGATAAAGACAATGAAAAGGGAACAAATTATTACTTATATCAGTGTGTATATGGAAACAAAAAATTGACTTCCCTAGTTGTAGATAAAAAACATGGATTATCCCACTAGGTCTATGGTAGTCACTGGAACTTGAATTTAACAATATCCTATAAAAAATTTAAATGTATAGTTGTTTGAAGACTTTGAAACTCACATGAAGATTATACACTATTCAAATTTGGTTCTTGCAATGAATATTCAATTGCAAAAATATCATGGGAGGCCAATAAACAAGAATCTATGGAAAGTTCATGAACCAGACCATGAAGCTATTCTTGATACTATCAAGATTAGAGATCATCCAAGTGGTTCATTGGATTGAAATGCACAGGTATGTTGACTTGTAAAATGTAGATGTAATCAATTTTATCAAATGTTTTTGATTTTGTAGATAGTACATGCATAAATTTCATCTCTCATTACTTAATAACATCTTTTTTGTAGGTTAGTGGTGCCAAATCAGCTTCCACCTTCACATGGTTGTCACTCTTAGTAAAGAATTTCATATTCTTGAAGTTAAGAGAAGCTTACTAAAAGTACTTGGCAATTTTTTCACTCTTAAATAATTCCCCATGACAAGTTTATTTCTCCTTATATCCATCCAAACACATTTATTCTTAGTGTTTTCATGATCTAGAATAATAGTGAAAAAGCACTCACGGGTGGAAGTGGGTGTTCCGATTGTTAGAACATATGTAATTTACATATATAGACACATTTAAAGTAGTGGATTTGTACCTGCCAGTCCCAGAGGCAAATTTGTTAGTTGGAGGCTAAGAAGTTGTCTATTCACTACCAAAATTTTACATTTTAAGACCCTTCACTATAATTTCTACCATGCATTAATATTAGAGGTGATTCAGAATAGATTTAATTTATAATTAGAGGACTTTTCAATGCACATAAGGGATCTTATGATTCCTCCACATGACTTACAGTTTTGGTTTTATGCATGCATGAAGTTAGGCTAAAAATCAACATCTTTCTTATATTGGGAAGGGCGTTCTTGAGTACAGAATGGGTGGTGGGTTTATTGTCCAAGACAGATGGGAGGCCAATAACTTATTCTTGGATGTTATTCACCTCTCTAGACATGTTGGAAATGCCAATTTTTAGCCAACAAGCACCAAAAATTGAGTTCTTAGATCTTAGCTTCAACTTTGACAACATTTGTTGTTAGTGTTTTTATGCTTCAAAATAGTAGTGAAAATGCACTTACAAGTGTAAGTGGGTGTTATAATTGTTGTAACACATGTAGTTTGCATATATAGATATGTTTGATGTGGTGGATTTGAACCTATTGGTTCTAAAGGCAAAGTTGCTAGTTGGAGGTCAAGAAGTTATCTTTTCACTACCAAAATTTGCATTTTAGGACCCTTTACTGCAACTTCTAGCATGTATTTATCTTAGAGGTGCTTCAGACTAGATTCAGGGTCAAATTAGAGTACTTTCCCATGCACACAAAAGATCATATGGTTCCTCCATACAAATTATAATTTTGGTTTTATGCATGCCTAAAGTTAGGTTAAAAATAAGCATCTTTATTGTATTGATAAGGGTGTTCTTGAGTGCAAAATGGGTGGTGGGTTTGTCATTTGAGCTAGATGGGAGGTCAAGAACCTAGTATTAGACATTATTCACCCCTCTGGATGTGTTGGTAGTGCCAATTTTCAGCCAACAAGCACTGTAAATTAAGTTCTTAGATCATAGCTTCAACTTTGACAACATTTGTTGTCAGTGTTTCCATGGTCTAGAGTAGTAGTGAAAATGAACTTGCTAGTGGAAGTGGGTGTCAAGGTTTTTGGAACATGATAATTTTCTTATATAAATGTTCTTGAAGTGGTGGATTTTTACCTACCAGTCTTAGAGGCAAAGTTACTAGTTGGAGGTAGAGGATATTATGATAAAACTTTTGGTAAGGAGCAAAAAGATGGATCAGTTATGTGAATCCACTGAACTTGTTCCCAAAAACCATATTTTCACACAACATATAAATTTAACATAATGAAATGACAATTATAATAACTAAATGTATGGCTTCCCTACTTCAATTGTTGAAGGTTGCTTGAAGGTTCATGCAAGTTTATGGGAGGAGATATGACCAAACATCAGTCCCAAAGAAGCTAAAACCCTAGTGGGACAATTTTATAATAGTGTGTAGTTGTTAGGCCTAGTATTTGAAGCCAACAAGGGTTAATAAGTGGATAGTTTATAACAATGGATGTCTAAGCTTGTGAAAACTGTTGTTTAATATTGAAATAAGTATTATATGTGTGAGAGTGGGGTTAAGAGTAAACAATAAGGTCATAGGGAAAAAATAATATTTAAGAACATGAATTAGGCCTACTAGGCCTTATAGTACTACTTTGGAAAAAGTGGGAAATAGGTACAAGGAAGACTTGGGGACATCAATGAAGGTTGGTTGGCATGTTTGAGGATATTGTAGGAGGTTGACATCTATTGTATTTGACTCTAAGTATATATAGATAAGAATAAATTCATAAATTACATTGACACTAGTTATAATAATGAATTTTATACTTATCCTAAATTATCTAAATCACAAACCAATGAAAAAGAGGGTGATGACTCATTTGTTAAATTTGACCAAGAAGATGTGTCACTAATTTTTGCCAAATTGGGCATATAGGCCAAAATATGCTGCATCTAATCACAAAATTTGAGTTAGAGGACAATTATGACCTAATATACCCATTAAATATATTTTTATGGATTTTTCAAAATGAAAACTATTCATTGTTGTAGTACAGTCAACCTTATGTCAAATCACGATCAACATTAGAGCTTACCTTGCAAAAATTGGTCAATTTGGGGAGTCTATAGGTTGAGTCAAAGTAAAAAATTTGGTAAGAATGGTATCCATGACATAAAAAACCATACCATTCCATCCTAAATCTCATATAAAGAGTTAAATTTCCCATTATTTTTACACAATCCTCTTCTAGTCAAGAAGACAACCATTAGAGATTTCTAGAAGTTTTGTCAGTTATAGATGCCAGGAAGTAGTTCAGGCCTTGGAGAGATAATTAAACCATAAAATATGATGTTTTAAACCTATATTATCCTATATAATTAATCACATTTATATTTTTTAAGGAAATTTTTTAAGAAAGACAAGTTTTGGCATGAAAGAAGCATGTAGGAAGCTCAGGGTAAATTAGGTAAAAAGGGTTTACAAGATAAAGTACATATCCAAATAACTTGAAACTTGGTAATATTGGTATTAATTACTAATATAACCATATATATTATTTTTAAGGTCATATGATAAGTGGAACTGATTTCTTTTGTCATAGTCCTCTTCATATCTCATAATGGTCACTATTCATGCAGGCATAATTTTTGGAGTCTTAAGATGTGTTTGAGGGTTAAAAGCTTAGATATGTATTTGAGAAGTATGTTAAGATGGTTTTAAATCTATTAAAAACATTTAAA
>JARHVA010007813.1:65000-170000 GCA_037957365.1 Torreya grandis
TGCATGCTAAAAACTCATCACTCATAATAATATGATATAAGCCATCTAAACCATTGATGTCATCACCATAAAAAGGTCCTATACACATAGCTCTACATGAATTTCAAGGGTGGGGTTGGGGTTGGGTAGGTGGCATATTTGTAGCATCACTTGATAAAATCCTAGTCATATGTTGAATGAGTGTATCAATGAGTGAACTAAGAGCTTAGAGAGTGTCGATCTCCACAACTAACTAAACTGTAGGGGGGATCTCAAGCTTAAGAGGCTTTTGGATATGGATCTACATAGGTTTATTAGGTGAATAATGTTCACCTAGTCGATCTTACATAAAGACTTTTTCTCAGCCCTAAAACTCACTAAAATCAAAATTATTGGGAATATAGTTTAGGATAAACTCACAATAGAGTTCCTTTAAAAAATATAATGAGATCTCATGGTTGTTAAATGGTGGATAGTCAAAGACCATTCACCATTGATCCCAAAAATTAGCTGCAATTAAGTTATGTACATAATGATGGATAGGAAAATGTTTAGCAGTTATGAAAAATGGGTCATTAGTGGTTATGTGGATGAATACAATGAAAATGGAATATTTTAAAATTTATTTGATCTTGACCTAAAGGGCTGATAACTTGTCAAAATAATATGCCCTACATGTATCCCTAGATGAGGTCCATCAATCAATTTGACTTGTTATAGAATTAATTTGACCTAATAAGGTCTCTAAGGAATCAATTATTTGGGTACAATGGGGGTTGGTCAAAGTGGGATCTCACATTATATCAATTAACTCTTCAATTTCAAGTTTATTTCCCACAATATTGTCAATCAGAACCTCTTGACTACCATAGGGGTTTTGGGGAACTATAGGAGGTTTAGGTGGAGGGATAGGAAGAACAAGAGGGTTTTATGGAGGGATAGGAGGAGAATTAAGAGGGTTATTTGGAGGTTTAGTAGGATTTTCTATTAAAAAAATAAATAATAATTAAAAACTAGGGTTAAATATTGAAAATTATGAAAAATTAGGGTTAAATAGGGAAGTTTTCTATCACTTACCTCTCTTATGTGGCAACATCATTGATGAGTAGGTTTGTAGAATGAATTTGGCAACTTACCGACACTCTCTAGTGTATTGCATAAAAAACATGATCATGGAAGCTAGGGGAGAGTGAGGAAACTCAAATGCAAAATAAAGATTTAACATTTGAGTTGAAATTTTTATTTTATTTTGACATATAGATAACATGATCACATTATTAAAAATGAAAATAATATGATCACATTAATAATGTGATCATGTTATTATTTAATATAATGCAATCAAATTATATAATAATGTGATCACTTTATGGTTTGGTAATCATCGATCCATAATTAAAATAATGTGATTGCATTAATTAAATAACATGAACATGTTATTAATTAATGCAATCACATTGCCTATAATGTCCACTGAATTATCCCCCAACTCCATGCACTTACCCAATAACTGCGTTGTTTTTTAGCCATAGGTTTAAAAGTTTTGAAGCATTCAAAAGCTTTAAATATATTCTTAAGAAAATAAATCCATGTGTGGCAAGAAAAACCATCAATTAATGTAAAAAAATAAAGATTATTACCTAGATATTCCTCTTGCATAGCACCACAAATATTAGCATGCACAAGTTTTAGAGGATATTTTGCCCTCCAAGATTTGTTCACCAAAAAATTCTCTTGATATTATTTGGTAAGTACATACCATGAACAAACTTTTTCTTTTGCCTAAATTTTAAAAAGTCCTCTCACCATATTATTCTTGTGAATTAAGTTTAATCCTTGCAAATTCAGATGAACATAACATTGATGTTATAACCATGAATCATCTATGGTTGCTTTGAAGGCATGAATAGCATTAGAATGCAATGTGAGAATAAATAACATATTTTTGATCATAGGAAGCTTTGCTACAAGATGATAATTAGTTGATTCGTCAAATATTTTGTAGTCGTTGTCTTCAAACACAATTTTATAATTTTTTGCTACAAGTTGCACAATACTTAAATGGTTATGCTATAATTTAGGCACATGCAAAGTATCATTAATATAAGTATTTTCTCCTTTTTTAGTTTTAATAGCAAGTGTACCTTTTCCCATCACATCAGCCTATTTATCATCACCAAATTTTACTTGATTTTTTACAAATGCATCTAATTTGATAAAGAGATCAGATTTACCTATCATATGCTTAGAGTAGCCACTATCCAAGAACCACAAATATTTTTGATTTTCATTCACAAAATTACATTTGAGGAAGGTGGAATGCTTAGGATCTTCAAAATAATCTTTAGTATAGTTGGCTCTTAATTTTTTTAAGTCAGATTTCTTATTTATACACTCAGATTCATAATTTCCATAATGTTCATAGTATTTACACTGGATGCTTCTCTAATCCACAAAAAATCTACCTCTTTCTCTTCCTCTATTATTTCTTATTCCTCTTCCTCTACCACTTCCTTTATTATTAGAAGGATCCCCTTGGGATTTATAAGTTTTAGAAAAAGGAGTTGTTGATTTATCTTCAACATTTACTTTAGACTAGACAACTAGCACTAAACTCTCTATAGAACATTGCATATGCTCCTCATGAGATTGTAAAGAACCAACCAACTCTACAACTTTAAAGGTGGTGAGATTTTTGCTTTCTTAAATGGCCATTATCACTAGATCAAATTTAGGAAGAAGAGATCTCAACATCTTCTCTACTATTTTTTATTCTGTAATTGCTTCCCCTTATAATCTAAGTTGATTCATAACACCTTAAGTCCTGGTAATAAAATCTTGAATAGAATCAACTTCTTTCATCCTTAATTTTTTAAAATATATTATTAAGGTTTGATGTCTTACCAATCTAACTTTATCAGAACCTTGGTATGTAATTTGTAAAGCCTTCCATGCACCCTTTGATTTTGTCATACCAACAAAATGAGGAAAATTGAAATATCCAATGTGGATTGGATAACAAATAGTGCTTGATTGTCCTTCTTTCTATCTTCTTTCAATAGAGTTCATTGGTTTGATATCAAAGCATTCAGAGCATTCTGGTCTACAAGTTCTATGTATCCCACTTCCACTAACTCCAAAAGATCTTAGGAAAATAATAGGGTCTTCATTTTAAAACTCCAATAATCATAGTTGTCTATAGTAAACAACAAAGCTAGAATGAAAAGTTGTTGTTTGCCATTCTAGAGATAACTAATAAGTTGAAATTGCTACCTACAAAATTAAATTTCTACAACTTGCTCTGATACCAATTGAAATAGAATAAAATAAAAGATCTAAAACTATAACAAGAGATATTAAAATAATATAAACAAAATAAATAACTAGTTTCTAAAGAAAATAATACATCAATTTAGAAATATATAAAGTCAAAAGAAAAGACTCAATTTTATTACATATCAAATTTTGTTCACATCTATCTATTTAAATATAAGGAACACTAAATTCAAATGAGTTTAACAAGATATGAAAGGGAGTTAACAAATATTTTAATTAAAAAATATATTTCCCACAATAAATATCATGCATCTAAATGCACAGAGTGTAAATAGTAGCTAAAAGGAAAACTGTCATGTGTTGAACATGTGAACAATAGTCTAAAAATAAAATATCATACACTGATCATCCATCCAATCAATGTGAACATATTATTTATTTTGGATTACTCTTATGAACCCATCATCAAAGATAAGAAGATTTATCCTTCTTTCATGATATTATTTTTATTAGACATTATTTCTAATCAAGAAAGAGCTATTGATGGTGGGTAGTAACACCACTAGTGTGATGGAAGAACTCATTCATATCCCTTAGATAATTAAATAGGTCCAATAATAATTGGATGAGGCCATGGGTCATAATAGAATAGTGGAAGAATTTGATATAGACTGTTTACCTTATCTCAATGTAGTGGTGCAGAAACTATACTGATTACATTTAGTTGGTCCTTTATTGATTCCTCACATAATTGATATTTCACGTAAATTTTTTAGATTTAGGATCCCCAAACATGAAAATTTATGGGTCAATGTTTGGGCATTTAGATGAGGCCCTATATTCTGGAAAGGACCCTCAAAAACATTTTTGGAGGGTGAAAGGAGTAAGTTGGACTTTAAGGGACAAAATTTTGAGTTGATATCATTTGGGGTAGGAAAAATAATATGTGCATGGATTCATTTGGATGATAGATGGTTAACTTGATTTTGGCTTTGATGGTTCAATCTTTTGAATGGACACTTGCCAATGGTATGAACGGAGAAAAGTTGGACATGAGCGAAACATGTGGACTACTATTGAAGAAAATTTGGGATAGTAAATAATAAAATAGTATATTTGGAAGAAAACCCCACCCCATGTCTATTCTATAGCATATATTATGTGGTACTTCTAGATGCATTTTGGGAAGGCCATTGTTATGTATAAATTTAGAACTCTTTGTGTTTCTCACTTTTCATAAGCTATGAAGTGTTAAGAAAAATTCAAAACCCCTATGCATGCTCCTTGTGGTTGGTTGTGTAATAGTGTAGGTGTATATAATAATACAACATTCTTTGAATTTGATAATAATACAACATTCTTTGAATTTGATGCATATAATGCCATATATGTTGAAAAGGTAATCTACTCTTTCATTGCACTAGCAATTATGTGTAGAAAGTGCAATGTAAATGCAATACACTAAAATAAGTGATTTATTAATTGTTCAAATAAGAAAGGACTGGAAATATGAATAAAAGACTCTAAGAATATGTTTGAAATTAAAAATATAAAAATTTATTCATCTCATATGATAAAGAGATTTCAAGGGGTGAAACAAGTAAAGAGAATAGATGTGAATACTTAGAAATATATGAAGAGGGAGCTCTAACAAAGATTGCATATTTAATTTTATTTTTTCCTTACATGGATGTATATTCCATATTTCATTCTTTCATATCAATTAAAAAATAAATGATGAAAAATCTAAAGGCCTTATAAAGAACACACTCTTTATAATACAATAAAAGTTAGGACTCGACATTCAATATTACCAATGTCAACACTTTCCTTTTAAATTTATATATTTGCAGAGGACAAACTATTTTTCGTTAAATTTGTTTAATGTTGCCTCAATTTATGATAAGGATAAACAAATTTTGAACATTTTTTGGATCCCAATGTTGATCCTATACATTTATTCATGTGCACAACAAACAAAGATAGTTCAAGTTGTTTGAGTTCTATAAAAAATAACATAAACTTTTCCAAGAGGTCAAGGTAGTTTTTAGAGGAGTGTTAAGAATTAGATTATGTAGGACATGACTATTTAATGTGTTTATTTTTATAAGTGTGAGGAAAACTATTGGGAAACATAGTTATACAACATATTTATTATTTCATTTTGATATTTTTCACAATAACTTCGTGAACATTTTGTGTAATCTTGAACTGAGTTCCATCAATTTTTCAGGAATGTGATCATTAGGTAAGTGATGATAATTGCAGAAGATTGTATTAGGAATTTAATAATATATGGCATGTTATCCTAAACATTATCCTTGAAATTTTTTGTAATAGTTATTTGTATTAGACACCCTCTATTGAATGAAATGAATACATCAATATGTTAAAATTGAATAAAGATAAAACACATTAAAAATATAAGGTAAACTCATAATGAATGAGATAACATCCACATAATGGGCTCAAGATAATTTGAAAATGTTAACATAACAATTTTAAAATGTTATGGAGAATACATACATTTTATTATTTTTAAAAATTAACAAACATTTTTTGTAACAAAAAAGCTCATAAAATACATGTCAAATATATTAAAAACTAATAAAAAAGGACATAAATGGCATCAAATCTCATCCCTAATTCAAATACATTCACAACCATATTAAACAACCCATTTGCAATGTACATATCATTAAAACAAAACCAAGTTCCATAATATTTGACTTATAAATGATATAATTCTCAATTAAGAAATATTACATATATGTTTCCACTATGAAACATTTTTATTTTGATTGATAAGCTTATATTTACATAGATGTCAAAATCTATGCCCATATTTTGGATTACATATAGCTAATTAAAACTAATGGGCAACCATACATCTAAATTTGATAGTTCCTTCATCTGAATAACCATGACTAAGGGATATCCAATCCATCAAAGCCACCTATGGAATGGTCTTAACCCTATATGTCTGACTATGTGCATTAGATATCTAGAGGTATTTATTCCTTGGTGGATGGTATAACTAACCAAATTGCATTCAATAGTTGGACTATAACACTTTTGATAACATGAAATATTTAAAGAAAAATATGAAATAAAAACCTTTAGTTTCTAATGATAAGATAATAAACTCATTTCTTTGGACTTGAAAAATACAAACTAGCTATATATTGTGGATCTAAAAAATTAATAAAAGACACAATGAACAAATTAAATTTATCATATTAAATAAAAAAGGCATTAACAATAAGGATTTTACTACAAACATAAAAACATGCAAAATAAATAAATATGCAAATTTATTAACTTAGTATATCATTATGCTAAAATTTATGAAATGCCAAAAATATTTTACACGCCAACCTCCCGAAGCTTTTCCACCATTATTTTAATGTTTATAAAAAATGATAGCTTCTTTTGTGATAAGGGAAAGATTTAGAAATGTTGAGCTATAGCTCATTCAGACTAGCTATGACTCTCCATTTGTTGTTAGAGTACTCTACCAACTGAACTATTGGACTGTCTATGGCCAAACCATCATTGGTCCAAGTGTGGATTATTTCAACCACCCCCACATAAGCCACATTGTAGGTGCTTAGGGCTCCTATCCTATCTTTAATACCACATTTTGAGATATAACTCATATGGACTAGGTAGGTCTTGAACCTAGGACCTTTTATTTGCTATTAGAATGCTTTATGAACTGAGTTGCTGGACCTTCTATGACAAACCCAACATTAGTCCACTTGTGGATTATTTTCAACAAGAATAAATATTATAACTACTCTACTAATTAATCAATAACAACCACCACCATCACCAACACCACCATCCCCCCTCAACTCTTATTATTTATTTATCTATCATTTCCTTTGTCTTTTCCATGTCAAACTTGTTTCAGATATTTTGATCCTTACCATAAACATGCATATACTTTTATCCTCACATTTTTAGTCTTCATTTGGTTTGGGTGTAACCATCCCATTTGGATCATATTTCTTTATTTTTTTTACCTTTTCAAATTTGTTTTGTGTATTCATAGGGTTTAAATTTTAATTCAAATATTTATAAATATACAAACATTGTAAATAATTTGATCTTGAGAATTAATTTGAACATCAATATAAAATTATTACACACTAATAAACATTCTATAAAAATCAAATAATTGGTAGGAGACTCAGGTCAAAGAAAAGAGGCAAGAGTTACAAAGATAGTTAATTTCTAGGAAGAAAAAATGACATCAAAAGAGACAATTAGAGTACCAAAGTCAAGTCATCAACATCCAAAATAGAGGAATGACTTGTTATTAGGGTATCCTCTAATGATAACCATATATGTGTGTGAAGGTGATAATAAGTTTAGATGGATAAGGATGCATGGTTCAACAGAGTTAGGGCCATGTGATAATGTGACTTGACAACCAATAGAGGAAGTCATGGCCCCTAAACATTTGCGTAAGTGATATTACATCTTATACCATCTATTAAACCTATGGGGAATCCTTGAAACCCTAATAAAAATACTCCCATGGTTACTTTTTATGGGGAGGTTCTTGATTTGGTGTTCCACACAAAAATTTGGTTTAGATCTAGATGTATGATTTATCAGTTTAATAGTTGATGGCCAAGTTTGATAGATCTTCATGATTGGATCTTAGGGTTGTGGTAACCCATCATACAAGGTAAAATATAAATATATACTTATGCTTGGTATAAATGCAGTTTTAGATGGGTGTTGGGCATGTGGTTAGGATATGAACCTTATCCTAATGAAACCTTGGTACCTATCATTCAATTCCCTCATTGAGTCGCTCAATACTAGGACTGTATGGGTTCAATTTTTTCACCTCCCTTTTCATTTATGGGTTGTATCATGCCTCATAACTATTGGCTATCCCATCTGTGACTTTATAATGTTAAATTATTACACTATAATTTTTTATCACAATACCTTTTCCTGAATCCTTGTTAGCATTGATATTTATAAATAACTCCTAGGAAAATTTGATCTAAAAGTGAAGGATCAAATCTGGTTACAATATTTAGATTATGAGGGGTTATATTTTTATTTTTGAAGAAATTTTGAAATGGGTCAATTGGTGATGACATTTAGTAGATCAAAAGGAAAGGTGGATAGATCTATGTGGAATAAGGCCCTTCTCTAACTAATTACATTGGAAGGAGTTGTTACTCTTGATACTTAAGCTTCAGCGTTAGCTTTAGAAGCACTAGACTTAGTACATTTTTTTTTTAAAAACATGAGAGAGTTATACAAATAATGACATTGAAAACACTAAGGTGATGAATCATGTGGTGGAAGAAGAATTGGTGAAATTAAAGGCTTTATTAATTGATGTTAAAGGATATTTTTATTCTAATGAAATTTATCAACCCATTTATTTGAGTGAAGTATTATCCATTTATTCAATTAATAAACTTGAGGAAAAATGAAGGATTAAATTGTAGTTTCAAAATAAAATAAATCATAAAAAATACATTGAACCAATTAGCATGATACTTCACTCCCAAAAAAGAGATAGTGGAGAGGAACATTGTACTATAAGTTTTATGATCTTTGCCAATCTACCATGGTTAGTTTTTCTTTACTAACGGGTGTAGGATGTTATACTATTAACTAATTGTTCCCTTATTCCTAGGTGATTTATTTTAGTTTAGATCAAATTTATGTTTAATCTAAGATGTACCTTCATATTTATATATCTTTATTGTTCCTAGTTGAAGGATGTCAAAACCTTCTACTTACTCTAATATTTCAAAAAATATATAATGCTACCATCATAATGGTTAGATAATACTCCCATCATACATTATTAAGATGAAGAAAATATGAATCCCATATTACAACATGAAAATTAGCATTTATAGTAATGCTTCCAATAGTGATTATGATGTGTATTTGACATAGTAAATATGGTTTGTTATAAAACCTTATTTTACTGTTAAAAGTTGTTGGTTTAAAAGAAAAACATTAGTTTTCTAATGAATAATATAATCCATATATACTAAATGAGATTCCTATGAATTGTTAGGAAATATCAATGTATATTAAATATTCTCATAATGGAATTTAATTTAGCTCTTGCCTCTTGAAGACCCATCTCCTCCTTATATTTAAAATTTAAATATTAATTAATATAGTTTCATAATTATTTATTTTATAACTCTTAAAAATGGATATATTTAAATATTCATTAATATAGTTCCATAAAGTACAAAATAAATAAATCATGTTATAATTTATTAGGTATATAATGTACAATTTAATTTTAAGAGAAGTATCAAATTATATCAATAGAAGAAATTAATATTAATTTTTTTATAACATATTTTTAATGTCAATACAATAACCTCTCTCAACATTAGATATTTCCATTTATTATATTGTCTACAAAAGGATACACTTCCTTAATCTATCATTATATTCTCATTCATAGAATCCATAATTTGTATGGATTATCCTTTTTAGTTAAGCTACAATAAAATTGTAGTGATATACTTAGACACTATTGTTGGTAAATTACCACAATATATGTGACAGATTTCCCAACTAGGTTGACCCCTTGGTGTGGACACTAAATTATGGAATTTTTTGTTAAGAATTTAAGTGGGCTCAATGTGAAATAATTTATTTTACCAGAATAACTCCATGTATATTTCCTCTTTCAAATCTCCATGAAGGAAAGTAGTCTTTACATCTAAGTGTAAATGTTAATAGCTACTAAGGTGAAAATAGTTCTAATTGAAGTCATTTTAACAACTAGAGAAAATATCTCATCAAAGTCTATACCTTTATTTTGTGCAAAAATTTTAACCACCATTTTGGCCTTGAATTTCATTTTTACCTACATTCTCCTACTTTATCCTATATACCCACTTATTGTATAATGTCTTCTTTCCTTTGGGAAGCTCCACCAAATCCCATGTCTAGTTTTATACTAGAGCATCATACTCCTCATTCATAGCTTGCTCCCACTTATCCTTGGCATCAATCTGCATTGCTTATTCATATATTTATATCTCATCACCATCAGTAAGTAATAAATAATTAAAAAAAAGAGAAAATGGTCAGGTGGTCTACTTACTCTTATAGATCTTATAACAAGGGTTTGGGGTACCTATTCCTCTTACATATTTTGATCAGGAACTTTTGGGACATATTTTTATATAATGTCTTCTAATATTGTATATTCCTTTTTAGATTCTTCTTGCATCTTTTCCTATAACTGGTCCCTATACGTGACTTTTTCATTGAACACATCTCTACTCTCGATTATTTTCTTATCTTCCATATTCCACAACTAGAATCCAAAGTCATCAGTGTCATAACCAATAAATGTGCATTTCTGAGACTTATCTTTTAACTTATTCCTATGATCTTTGTCAATATAAGAAAATGCTTCACAACTAAAAAATCTTAGAAAAGAATAATTTGCCTTCTTTTCAATCCATACCTCCTTTGGTATTCCACCATCTAAAGCACTCAAAGGTCCTCTATTTATCAGAGAAAATGTTGGAGTTACAACATTTGCCCAAAACTATAAAGGCAAACCTACATGAAATCTCATGCATCTAACATACTCCATAATAGTCATGTTCATTCTTTTTGACACACCATTATGTTGTGGTGTTCTTGAAACTATTTTCGATCTACAAATTCCACTTTTTGAATAGTAATTGATAAAACTGTTATTGCAATATCTGCCTCCATTATCTGATTTGAGACATTTTAATTTTAAACCTATTTCATTTTCAAATAAAGCTTTTCATTTCTTGAATGTATCAAAAACATCATACTTATTTTTTATACAATATACCCAAACCTTCCTAGTTTCATCATCAATAAAAGTAACATAATAATATTAAGTACCAAGAGAAGATACTTGAGTTGGTCCGCATATATCCATAGGTACAAGCTCTAACTTCTACTCCTTCCTAGTTAGTCCAACCCTGAGAAACTTCACATATTTTTGTTTCCCATATACATAGTGCTCACAAAAGTATAGATCTAATTATTTTTAGACCTGGTAGTTTATCCTTTGCATGTAGGGTCTTCATTTCTTTTTTTCACTCATGTGGCCAAGTCTGCAATGACACAAAGTTGCATCTTTATCTATAGTAGCTATAAAAGAAGATGAATTAGCATTATTTGTAGACAAATATAAAAGGCTTGCTTTCTTACCATTTGTAACCACCAAATAACCTTTTATAACCTTCCATTATTTGGCTATAAATGTGATCATACAACCCTCACTACCCAACTACCTTGCAGAGATCAGATTTATCCTCAAGCTTGGAATATGCCTGACATCCTTCAGTATCAAAGTATTTTCATTCTATAATTTAACCTGAACACTTCATTTTACAAAAATGATAAAGGGTTCATCATCACCAAGGTAAACATTCCCATAATTACCTTGAATATAATCTATAAAATAATGTCTATGAGGGGTATCATGAAAAGAAGCACCTGAATCTAAAACCCAAGATTCAGAAATATTATCCAAAGAAAGTATAAGAGAATCTTGTAATACATCACCTATTACATTTTTTTTATATTACCTTCTTATTGGTCCTTACCCAATTTATCCTTTTGAAACCAACACTCTTTACTTGTGTGTCCTAGCTTGCCACATATCCAACATTCCATCTTGCCTCTTGATTTAGATCTTATACCCCCTTTTGTTTTTTTATGGTTTCCTATTCCTCTATTTTTTTGCATTCCTCTATTCTCCATTATTAATGTGTTTCTAGATATGGATGTTTCACCTGTGCTTTTCCTTCATACTTCCTCACTTAGTATAACACCCACCACATCTTCAAACATTAGTTTGGCATTGTTATACATAGAGTTGCTTATTACCATTACCCAACTATTCCAAATTTCAAGTAAGGAACAAATAATAAGAAGATACATAAATTCATAATCAAAGTCAATATTTATGGAATGTAACTGACAAGTAACCATGTTAAACTCATTTAAATGATATAGTATATAACTATTTTTAGACATTTTCAAATTAAACAAATTTTTCATCAAAAATATTTTATTTGAAATAGACAATTTTTCATATAACTTGCCTAATACACTTACAAGACCTTCTATTATCTTTTCTTGTGATATGTTAAATGCTACAGAAGATGCAAATCACACTAATATAGTTCTAAGGGATTTTTAATCCAAAAGTTCCCAATCTTCATCTGATATTGTCAAGAGATTATTGGCTTACCCTCCCAATGGTAAATAAAAGTCCTTTTGGTAAAGGTGATCCTCCATTTGCATCTTCCACAATCTAGAGTTCTATCCATTGAACTTCTACGCCTTATATTTATTTTCATCCGCCATAGTTCCCACTCAAGGTCAAACCATTTTTTTATGATTTTAAATTATGCAAACAAAACCTTTGCTCTGATACCACTTATTAGGATAAATTAAAATACAAATCTATCCCCAAACTGCATACAAGAGAAACTATGAGATAAATTAATCAAACATCCAAAAAATAAACATAAACATGCACATAACAAGAGATGTCAGATTTAACATAGTTCATTCAAGATGGGATACATCCACCAAACTTATCTAGTATATTATCTCTAGCAACATAAGGGTGAAACAAAATCCTATAACAAACCCTCTTACACCGATCTATCTTTTTTGCCTCCTCTCTGTGTACAATATTTCATTATTTTTCACAATCATATATCTCATCCATATATCAATACATTTTAATGAAAAAATACCTAAACATAACCTCTACCATCATATATGGAAACTTTTAATTAATGACCTAGATTGACTATGAAATTACAATTTAACAAGTCAATTTTTTAAAAAAAAATCTTCAGAGCATGCAGCCCCCAGACCCCCCACCGATGGGAGTGTCATCCCCCATAGACCTCACAAGGATGCTTATATAATTTCAACCCCTCATGCCATTAGAGATTCAAAGAATGGGATCCAAACTCAGCTGAATTAACATCAAAATTTTAACCTCTGATCTTCGAAGACAATTAGGCTCCACACCTAACAATCTCCCACTTGGAGATTGATTGTAGCAACTCCACCACTACTGCATCCATTATACTATCTAGATCTAGATAAGTTCCTTAATTTAATTATCATCCATGAAGACCAATTAAAGATGAAAAAATATTCAACTTCTCTCTTGTAGCTATCTTGGTCATCATATCTATAGTATTTTCATTGGTATGTATCTTATCTAATTTTAATTTCTCTTCCTCTATCACTGAATGAATGAAATGATACTATGACTGAATGTGTTTTATCCTAGGGTGAAAATCTAAGTTTTTGGAGAGATGGATTACACTCTAATTATCACTATACAATGTATATCTTTCTTGATTATGTATCAATTCTTCCATCAACCTCTGTAACTAAATTATTTCCTTTCTTGCTTCTATAACAATGACATACTCAACCTATGTGGTTGAAAGTGCCAGAACTTTATCTAATTGTGATACCAAACTAACTATTATACTAACTACTGTAAACACATACCATATAGTGCTTATTCTACCATTCAAGTGATCTACCATATCTAAGTCAATATATCCCTATAATGTCACATTTAATCCACCATAACTTAACACTATATCTATGGTCCCTCTTAAGTAATGAACAATCCATTTTACTGCCTTCCAACATTCCTTTCTTAGATCAATACTCACCACTCCCACTACATGTGCAATGTCTAGCCTTGTACATACCATTACATATGTTAAATTGTTAACTGTTGATGAATATGGAATTTTAGACATCATGTTCTTTTCTTCTTGTGTTTTAGGACATTGTTCATTTGTTAATTTAAAGTGTGTAGCCAAAGGTGTTCCAACTGATTTTGTATCTTACATATTAAATCATTCCAACACTTTTTTGATGTACTCTCCCTAAGATAATTCTATCTTCCTATTCTTTCTATCTCTAGTTATTTGCATACCAAGGATATGTTTAGTTGCACCTAGATCCTTCATATAAAAGTAATAACTTAATTCTTTCTTGAGTATAATAATATTGTGCATGTTCCCTGGTTCACTCTAGTTTACTCCATGTCTCAGGTTTTCATAAGGTTTTATAATGGAAACCAATCAACCGTGTGATATTTTATACCCTTTTTCCATCTACCATCTTTAATGCAGTGTGTTATCGTCATGCTGACATTTAGATTTCTTGATCTCCATGAAAATCTATGAAATCCACAAAAATATAGAACTCATTTATTATGGATCTTTGTTCCTCTACCACCACTACATTCAATGCTCATAACAATATTTTCATGAAGTGACTTATGTGTAAAATGGCCACTTCTCGATTAAATATGGGTGGATGCTAGCTATCTATGATGATTCTCCTTCTATAATTTATTTTCTTAGCATGACCTTCACCTTCAATATAGTAACATAGGTGTAGCACCTCACATACGTGAGATTTAGCCTCCTTGGTTCTACTTCTTATTACTATATTTCTATTTCAAGCATGCTTATCTATCTTGGTCAATTTATTGCACTTCATCTTGCCTTGACCTATCCTACCCCATACAAATCCCTTATGCTGGTCCTCCAACACTTGATCCTCCTTTTTGGGTTCACTTATACATGATCATATGGTATGTCTTCATTGCCTTTCTTGTGCATGATCAAGTTGTGCATCTTCACTTGACTCCTATTTTTTCTAAATCTAACAACTTCCTTGCATATAGAAACGTAGGTCTTTAGCCCTAGGTTCATGGAAAGTAAATGGGTTTGACTCACCTGATTGGCATTATGTGTGAAAGTACCATAGTATTTCTCCCTTGGACCTCCATGGCCATATAATCTGTCTCTTACGCACTTGGAGTTTGTGCATCTTCATCTTAAGGTTGGTGAGTTTCACACACCTAGAATTTACATGTCTGGCCTCATGTGATTTTATAAAGTGTTAAGAATTAAGTGAATATAAACCATATTTAATCCATCATAAAATCACAACACTATATTTTAAATGTGTGAAAATCATATATAATTATGCAGAAACAATTCCTTCAATCACAGTTTAAATGAAAGAATAAATGGATAGAACAAAACTAGTAATAAAACCATAACATAGATATACTATGGTTCACCTAATGTGGGTTACATCCACCAAAAAATTATTCCATAAAATATTTAATAAAACAAAATTATCAAGACGTCTTACAAAGAATATCTCCTCCATAATTTACAAATGAATTCTCTAAATTGTTGATCTAAATCTAAAATATGTCAACAATTATCCAAAAATGCTCTAATACACCTAGACCTGCATAAAACCTCCCCATAAGATGTAATGCCACACCATGTAAAATAATACCACTCTTTATCTCATGCAAAACCTATTATCATATCCTGTCCTATCTTATCATATATCTAAAGCCTTATCTCCACTTGAATATAAGAAATATGATAGAAATTCTACCCAAGAAGAGAAACACACCATACTAAGTCCAAGATAGCCTTATCATCATAGGAACATGCCATTTCCACCTAAGCCAATGTTTATCCACAAGCTCCTTAAAAAAATATGCCAACCTCCTCTCAAGGGCACAATTTCTAATGAAAAAGAGATAACTTCCATAATACATAATAGAAATCATTAAATAAGATATTTAATAAATTTCTCCTCCAAAATTATTAAATAACACATTTAATAATCTCCTCATCATATGGAAATTAAATATTTTAAAATTAATTCCCTAAAATAAGGAAATCAATCCCACTTCCAATAAATATGGAAGTCCACATGAAAATTATTAAAATATGCATTTAATGATATTCACACATATGAAGAGTAAATGAAAAATGTTTTCCCCACATCCTTGTAGCTCTCTAAGCCCCCAAAATGTACCATTAAGGTCATGTGATAGCCCCAAATTGCTCCACACTCAACAAAAAGTGCAAGGACTTAGCTCATCCAATTAGATTTATGTGTGGAAGGCCAGATGAATGTCTACCTGGGCTTTGAAAATTCCTTGCCTCTAAGATCAGATGCACAATGTTCTAGTTTACTTCTCTTATCAAATTCTGGTAATCTTCACTCACCTAAAACTTAGGTGTCTGACATTAGACACTTAAAAGGCACAAATTCTTGACTCACCTGACTGGATTTAAGATTGAGGTGCCAACAAATTTTACTGGTGGGATTCAAATCACTACTTCTTCAATATTTACGTTACTACCAAAAATAAAATAAAACTATTTAGATTACACTGAACATTATTCTGGTCATCTCAACTTAAAATAATAAGTGACCAATAAGTTAGTGTTCTTATGGAGCAAGCACCATCCTATTACTGATAAGGCTTCAACCTATTTCTATTGAAATTATCATGGAGTATTTCACCAATAAATGTACACAACTTACATGCACCTATCTCCAATATGTGGTGGATGATATAGGGACCCATCTACCTTATCTACAGTTTGTCTGGGTGCTTGAAATAATTGGAGTCATATAACAACATGACTGCTCCTTTTGTGATCACCTTATTTTTTATATGCTTATCATGTTAGAGCTTCTAGTGCACCTTTTCTATCTATTGGCTTCACTTTTCCTAGGTGCACATCTCATCTTACTACTCCAAGTCCTCTAGCCTTGTGTTTAGTGACTCTTGGTCATTTAGCTACCCAATGCACATGATGTGTAATGATGGCACCAATAGCTCTATTTATAGGATCACCTCAGTGCCAAACATTTCATATATCCATTAGGCATGATTCTAGTATTTGGTAAATGTTTCAGCTATGCCATTTACTTGTGGATGATAAGGGGTCATTTTATGGTGTACCACCATATACTCAGCCAATAGGATACACACTATTTCATTGATAAAGTGAGTGCCCCTATTGATAATTAGATTGAGTGGACACCTTATCTACTTATTATGTTTTCCTAGATGAATCACATGAATGTGGTGGCTACATAATATTTTGTCAGTGTGGCCTCGACATATTTGGTGAAATAATTTATTGTTTCCAAAATATACCTTGAACCTATGTGTGTACTATAGGAGTTATCAGCCCAACAAAATCAATGGCCCATTTATCAAATGGTACCTAGGAAAGAATGGAGATGAGGGGCATCTCATCTTGATGGTTAGGCTTCCCTATGCACTAGAATATATCACATGCCTTGGTGTAGTTATTTGTATCTTGGAACACACTTGGCCACCATAAGCCTGACTACAACACTTTTGTGCCATTGCATCTCTAGCTTAGTGTCCTTCTGCTATGCCTTCATTCACCTCTTACAAGATGAAATCTTTTTCATGTTTCAAGACATATCAGTGTATTACTTCATCTCTACTTAGCTTATACAATTCTTTATTGATGAGTGCAAAGGGGGAGGCATGAACTTTAGTTGTTTGTTTTCTTTATTTGTCATATTCTAGGGCACAACCCCATACATTAGAAAGGTGGAGATCTCAGGGAAATCCTTAAGGACTTTATAGACTCTATACAGTTATGCATCTCACATGCCATATTTAGTAGGCACCACCACATCACTAGAATTGATATGGGACAAATGGTTTAGTCCTTTTTTCTTCCTAATATTAATCACAATAGATAACTCAAATTCATGGAATAGAACTATCCATTTGCATATTCACAAATGTAAAATAGGATTGTTCACAAGGTACTTGAGTGCCTCATGATTAGTGAAAAAGATGAATGTGGTCACCAACAAATATTGTGTAAATTTTTGTAAGGCATAGACCATGATGTGTGCCTCATGCTCTGTGGTAGTGTAATTTTTCTCTACTAAGGTCAATGTTCTACTAGAAAAGGAGATGGGATGATCCATTTTGCCTTTGCCAAACTGTGCCAAGATTATTCTAATCACTGAGATGGAAGTGTCGAGATGGACATGAAAAGGTGTTATCCAATTAGATAATTATAAGATACACATGCTAGCCAATTTGAACTTCAAGGATTTGAAGGTGTCATTTTGCACCTATCCCTAGTAGAATGGTCCATCCTTATACATAAGCTCTTCTAGTGGTGCTACAATCTTCACATAACTCCTTATAAATTTCCTATAACATACATAGTGGCCAAGAAAGGAATGAACATATTTCGGTGTGGAAAGAGTTTGAAGTTGAATATTTTTTGACTTAATAAGCAAACCATCATTATAGATGATGTGCCTGAGCAGGGTTCTAAATGGTATTACAAAGATGAACTTATTTAGATTTAGTGATATCTAAATCTACATGTACTTCTCAAACATTAGCCATGGGTTATCATAATGATCCTTCATAAGGCCATACATTGTAAAACCATATAGATAGACTTGGAGGAACCTATGGATGAGTTCCTTGAATGTGGTTATCACTACCCTAGAGAACATGGATGGCACATTCTTGAGTCCAAATGGAATCACATTATAAGTAAAATAACCCCATTTAGTATCGAAGGTTTTTTTAGGCTTATCCTCCTCAATCTAGACTTGGTGGTAGCTAGAGAACCCATCAGTGAAGGTATATATTTTACAACTTGTAATGCTTTCCAAGACTTTATCAATGAATAGAGTTGGGAAGAGGTAATTGACTTAGGTGGCATTCAACATCCTATAGTCAATGCAAATGCAAATTCACTCATCTTTTTTTTATGCTTATTACCATCTACCTCACCCATTTAGACTCCTATACAAGGTAAATGAACCCTATGGCTAGCATAGTGTCAATCTCTATTTTTACCTTGGCATAAAGGTTGGGATTAATTTGATATGGGTGATTTTTGACCAGTCTTGCCCCATTAATTAGCTTTATGCTCATATTTCCTAGGTGTGGGTGGATGCCCTTCATATGCTAATAATTCCTAAGGAATAAATATTAGAATTCCTCAAGGGTTTTAATTTAAAGAGGTTGTTTGGTGGGGTGAGAAATCTGTAACTATTTGAAGTATAAAGAATAGGGGGAGAAAAATGGCAATGGAGGAGAATGGTGATTGGTAGTGGTAGCAAAAAAAGTGAATGGAAATGGACATCAATGAGCACAATCATGAACATGATGTAGAAGAATAGGGTTTTTTCAAAATAAAAAATAAATAGTAGCCCTAAGAAATGAACAAAGAAATGAGAAAGATGGAGAAGCAAAGGAGATCAACGAATCAAGGAGGGAGAAGGGCTTGAGACAGAGGGTGCAATCTACATCTAGACCTAAAAGAAATATATTATCATCACGTCCACCTATGGATGAATCCACTAAGGAGATAGAGGCCTCTCTTAAAAAAATTTTGAATTCATTAATTATTCAAACCCTTTCCATAAATACTTTGATTATTGATGAATACAAATAACCAAAGGATCTAAGGAGGGACACCTAGTAGTAGGCAATATAAGACGATCCAAAAAACCATCTAGAAGGATAGATCAAGCTGAAATTTATGATCCTCATAAGATAATCTACGAATATAGATGAAGTAATGATGTTTTCACTTGACAATTTGAAACTAATAGATGGCCCTTTCCTATTGAAGATATTGATTTCATTTAAGTAGCCATGTGTAACACTTGATAACCATCTTATCATCTTAAAATTAGATTGGCTAGCTTAGTGTGCCTTAATTTGTTGATAGATGGGTGTCTAATAATGTCAAAGCAAAAATTAATAGGAATTAAGAATAATTCAAGGAATTTCATCCCCTTGAAAAAATATTTATTTTGCTCATTTCCTCAACAGGGAAGATGCATAAGATATTAGAAGAAGAGCCATGGTTATTCCATAACATTGACACATATATTTACTCTTAGTCTCCTAACTTCAATTCAAAAAGAGAATTCATGGATCGAGTTCCCGCTTGGATAAAATTTATCGACCACCCAATGAAATTTTGGGTGGAAGAAGCTGGGGAACTCCATTGAACAATTAATCAGCTCATCCCAGTCAACCAAGTTGAGATATTTGGTATGTATATGCATATGGATTGACATATAAAAACCACTCCTAGTTGCCATTGATATTTCTTCTTCTTGGGGTTACTTCATTTAACAAATTGACTTTGAATTCCTCCTAGTATGATGTTTTAGGTGTCATGAATTGGGGCATTTGAAAAGATCTTATCATGTCTAGAATGTGGGGATATCAAAATAAAATGCTGTAGATAAATCCATAATATGGAAGGAACACTATAACGAGAAATTTTTTAGGCTAGAGGAGTTGGTGGTTAAGTCCAGAACCATCATTCCTCCTACTTTTGATCATGAGGAAAGCATTTTTTAGAAGGAATCTGTAGAAATATACATTAAAGGAAACAAAACTCGAGAGGATAAATGGGAGGAGAGAGCTTTGGAGAAAAATATTCATATCACAAATATTGAGATGGAGGATGTTTCTAATCTATCTAGGCATTAGATAGAGTATAACAAGGAAGAATTTGAGTAGCTAATTCTAAGCTTGGAGGAGACTCTTTCTCATCTAAAACAAGCCATGAGAATTGAGGATGGTATTGTTCTTAAAAGTAATCAGGAGGATAAAAATTGAATAGGGAGATTCTCACTATAGCACAGAACATAAATCTAAAATAAAGGAACCTACTGTAGGTTAGAGGAGATGAGGTCAAAATTCTTGAGCTAAAAGTATGAAAGAGGCAACTAAAGAAGGCGTGCTTTAGAAGAGTTCTTTGGGATAAAATTCTAGGGTTGAAATCCTTTTAGAAACATAAAAATATCTATAAGTAGATCAAAAGGGACCTCCATTCCCATAGCTTTTAGAGGCTAGTAAATTCATTTTGTAAGGAATAACTATTTTCTCAAAGATGGTTGTTGTTCAGTAGTTAATGATCAGAGGTAATGGTTTTGTAGATGGTTAGATGTGATGGCACTTATTGATGGTGGGATGATTTAAATGGTTTTTACTCACCGAAATGAGATGTTTGAATCAAATTATGTCTTTCTACTTCTTCTTCTCTTAAAAATTTAGCTTATTTATGGTGATGCTTTGATTTTCATGGAAGTTGCACTTGCAGCCTACCCTTCCATTCAGGTGATTCCTACTCCTTTTTGTCTTCCTTTGATATTTTTTTCTATTTTTTGGGTGGGGAGCCTATTACAACCACTGATTGATGTATAAAAAAGAAGTAATCTCATAGACTTTGTGCATTGTAATTCAAATTATTCTTTATGTTGATCTTTTTATGGTTTCTCATTTTTTATCAAATAACATATAAAAGTTATTAGTAAATTGTACTATGTCTAAAACCAAGTAGTAGTATTCATTATTTACTTTTGATCTTCTATTGAGTTGAAGAACACAAAACCATGTGTTATCACAACCAATAAGGAAAAAGTGTCCATATATCCAATAATCTATCTTTACTTTAGGAAACATCATTATGTGAGATATTCTAGAATATGATTAACATAATTAAAATTATTATGACATTGATCAAAAGAAGGATATAGTGTGAGGAACCTATAATAAGATATTTTTTCATAATAATTTTGATAGGTAACATTAAGAAAAGTGCCTTCAATTTTATATCAGTACTCTTTTTAAATTGAGAATGGGTTCTTATGTGATTGCTGATTACTTTCTTGGTAAAGAAAAGAATGACCTTTAGTATTTGAATGATGTGTTATTATTTTACATTGCTCAATGGCATTTGTGTCGATGCATGTTTTTTAAGGAATTCATGAATATCCAACAATTTTGTTGTGGATTCAAAAAGGCACGAGGGAATTTTTATTTTGTATACTATGGTTAATGTTGATTTAAATCTTCATGTGCACAAGTAATTAAATATAACTCTATTTGATAGTCATTCAAGTGGTTTTTTGACTATAACATAGGGTTGATTTATTGACTAGCCATGAGTTATAGAAATATGATGTTTCTTAGAAATTGAAACTATTAGCGGAGGTGGTTACATTCTTATACTTTAAATTCAAAAAAGTTGAATAAAGTCTTAAAGATAGTAATGGGAAAGGCAATGGTGTGGTGACCCTAAGCCAAAGATCCAACTATATAATCTTGGTAGTTGGCATCATCTTAGTGGTTTAAATACATCTTATTTTCATTTCAATTCAAAGAATCGATTATTGAATGTTTAATAAATTAAGTGATCATGTTAAATTCTAATATTGATTTTTATGATGTTAGTTTGACAATATCATAACTTGAAAAGATCCACATTTGATATGATAGTTGGTTGTAAATTATAATTGAGCCTATTTTTAGTCATATATCATGTGGCTTAGTTAGTGGCTGAGTAGTGGGAATATTAATGTAGATGGTTATTTTATTTCATGTTGAGTATCAAGTTATATATAATAATAATTTTTTAGAGAGACAAGTGGTGCAAGGATTCCAAAATAAATGATGACCATGAATCATTGATGGGTAGCAGCACTTGAATTGTTCCCATTACTTCTTGCATCAAATCATTTCTTATTATATTGTTTCACTTGGGTGATAAGTAATATTGGCATGGTGGTCTTTACTTTGGTCCCATATAACTCTTTAAAGTAAATTTAAGTATCCTTCTCCTCTCCTTGTATAAAGGAAAGGTATGTTTCTGATTTGGTTTTAATTGAATGTATTTAGAGATATGAAAGACATAAATTTATACAAAATATCCATATAGGACTGTGTATCAAAAAATGTTTGAAATGACGTATTCTATTACTATTGTTTGAATATGTGCTTATGTTTTATTTTTTGAATATGTGCTTATGATTTGTTGTAATGATAATTTCATGAAAAATGGATGGTAGGGGTTGGGTTGGAGGAACAAATTTGGATGAACATGTTAGAGAACAATTTCAAATCACTAGTTTATTTGATATAGTTTTTCAAAAGCACATTGAAAATGTCAACGAAGTATTGATTTCTTGATGGAAACAAGAATGAACAAGGATGAACAAAGGAATAAAATTAAGCTTTTTGAATTATACTTAAGAGAAACAACAACACTAAAAATGGTACAATAATTTTAAAGAAACTTGAGGATTATGGAGTCTCTAGATGAGTAATATAGTTTTGGGAATAGATTTTGCTTAAATATATCGAAGTTCATCCCTTTACCATTCTAAAGGGTTAATGGAATCTAGTCACCCTTTTGTATTTTTGTTTTTGATATAATAAAATTCTTTTAGACCCACAAGTTGTATGCAAAAGATTATTCCATCCAAATTATTTTATACTTTTGTTTATATTACTAATCACTAGATGTTTTGGTGTCATTGATGATATTTATTGATTAATTGCACTGACATAAATTTAGTATTTTTTTTAATTTCATTATATTTAGTTTATCTCTAGACAAAAGATTTGATTAAAATGATATTATCTCTTTAGAGAGCAAAAAAATGATATTTTATATCATCTTTCAAGAGACAAAAATAAATATTATCTCTTGAGAGACAAAAATGATATTGTCTCTAAAGAGACAAAATAGGTAGTATTATGTATTGTGTCTGGTGAGACAATAATTAGAGACACCCACTTTGAGACAATATTAGAGAATTTACAACTTTATTTTGTCTCAATTTGAGATGATTTGTTGATGTATTGTCTCTAATATTATCTCAAAACACCGTATTTGTTGTAGTGATGTTATGGCAATGGGAAGAGACCCTATAATGTGGAAAGAGCCCTTGGAATTTATCCAAAGATATTTTTGGAGGGTGAAAAGAGAAAGATCAAATTCAAGGGACAAGATTTTGATTTGATACCATTTGCAGTAGGGAGAAGAATGTACTTGGGGCTTTATTTAGCTAATAAGAAGGTTCCCATGATTTTAGCTAGGCTAGTTCATTCCTTTGATTGGACCTTCTTGATGGCACAAATGGAGTGAAACTGGACACGAGTGATACATTTGGGGTGGTATTAAATAAAATTTAAGAGTTGTAGACAATCCCCACACCATGTCTATTACATAACATAAATCAAGGGATGCATTGTGCGCAACCCATTTACTAGTGATTGACTATTAATTTTTCTGTAGAAATTTAGAAATCTTCGTGATGTCTCACATTTCATATGTAGTGAGATTTCAAATATTTTTTGATTTTATTTTCAAAAATAACCATAAGTTTAACATGGTTGAATATATTCATAAAAAAGAGATAAAATATAAAATGTAAGTGTTAAGATTTTTTATGTGGTAATTTCTAATTATTGAGTAGAAGAGTGGGTCTCGTTATGTCTATGAAATTGAGATTGAAGAATAGAATTTGAAATTAAACTATAAAATAAATTATGTTCATACATCTCAAGGAGACCACCTATGTGTTGGGTTATCTCTTTGATGAATAGAACTATATATTTTTTAACCTTATAATAAATAAAATTTCATTAAGAATCTATATTTTTTTATAAAAAGGCAATAAGATCTACCATTAATTTTATAGTATACAAGATACCTAAATATAAAATTCTCCTATAATTCTAATTCATTATTATAAACTACATATACATCCCTTTTACAGAAAAAAGATTTCTAACTCCATATCAAACTAAGATCTACCCTTATCTTAGGACTTCCTCTAGAAAACATTCATGTTATTTTTATGGATATCCTTAAATAATGAGTCCCATAATCATAGCCACTAATTACTCCAAGAAAGACTTTCTATCCATTATAGTGATTTCTTTCTACTTGAACTAGGAAACTCATTTTAACATATGTACATAATAATTCAACCTTTTAGTTTTTTTAAAATTCAAACAAAATATTAATAGAAAGAAAAATGAATTAGTAAAAAACCATAAGATTTTCAATGAATGTGCTAAAACTACAAGTGATTAAATTTATAATCTATTAACCTATTAACTATTATGAAATGAATAAGAAGTTTAGTGATGATGCTAAAATCTATTAACTATGATGATATTATATGCTATTTATTTATTTTTACATAACGAAAAAAGGGATCTCATGGAATAAATGAAATTTTATTTTGTGAACACATGAATCAAAGTGTCAAGAGGGATTCCATTTTTAGTGTCATTGTCAATTTCCACATAACTACAAAAATCTTATTATTCTCCATTATTGTGATAAAAAACATGTATGAATTAGTTTCGATATTTTTTAACTCCATATTTTATGCAATACAATTCCATTTTTTATAATTGTTGTAAATATTCCATTATTATTTTTTCATGTATGTTTTATTTTTGGTATGGATATTTTTACATTAATCATTCTTCTAACTAAATTGAGATAGTTTTAGATTCTTCTGTAGTGAGTGGTAATGTTGTCTAAATTATATAAATATATGAATGGAAATTAATTATTACTCATTTTATTCCTTGATGTGTTTTTTTGTGCCTAGTTATCAGAGCTTTGCAAAGGCTATTCAAAGTGAATCTAAACATCTTATATTTTTTTCAGTATTGAAATAAATGGTAATATTGATGTTAATATATTTAGAAGATGTATATTTTGGTAGCTCTCCACCTTTCAATGATACAAAGCGAATATGACATATGATTTTTCTAATTTCCACTTTATTACTTCTATTCAAAACAATATATGTTTTTTAGATGTGTTAATTTTAATGATTTTGAATTTTATGTGTAGTGGCTTGAAAATTTGATAGGCATGTATGGTGAATTGGTAATGTTTTCTTACATAATTGGATGTAACAATTGGAATTGTCTTCTCTCCTATTTTTGTTGCATATTACACATTTCATAGCTCTTAGGAACACTTTTCATGTTAATTTTTTATTTCAAGAGGATTATTAATATCCAATAGATCAAAAATTGGTTTTTAAGTAATTTACAGTGAACACAATCCATCACTAGAATATGTATATACATGTCTTGCACTTATGATTTTTTTCCACCTTTTTATGAACTTTGTTTCATCCACGATCTTGTTGTATAACATGTGTTTAGATTTTAAAGAGACATGCTAGATGTTAATGAAACACCATTAAAAATAGAAGAAAGATTTCAAATATTTATTCTAATCACTTCATAATGAACATGATTAAAATCTAATTTAAATAAAAATGTTACATATTTTTTTTGGATCTACACATATAATGAAGAAAAGCCAAGTCTTTCTTTTGAGATGAACATAACTATATTTTCACACTTAGCAAAAGAGGATCCACTCAATAGAAAATGGACCTCCTTTGATCTAGTATTATATATATGGCATTCCAAGCTAAATGATATATCCCTTCCAATTTGAAACATTTGGTCTAGTGCATATCATATTAATTTATAAATACCATTACTATATATATATATATATATATATATATATATATATATATATATATATATATATTGTATGGTGGAGGATATCAATTATTCCATTTACCTATTAAATGGATAATTCCCCCACATGTAGTTTCAACTTACTTAGGTGTGATAAGAGGTTATGTGATTGAGTTCCATGTAGAATTCCACTTGGAGTTCAACTATGTACCACTTTAAGTTGAACTATGTACCACTTTAAGTTATTCTATGATTTTCATAATGAGTTACACTCACTCTAATTGTGAGTTCTCCTCTATGTTAAATTACTCTTCACCAGGATATTGTAATAGATTAGATAGTTGGTAAGCAAGATAATTAAATACACTATTGCAATAGAGAAAATAATTGGTAAGTAAGGTAGTTTAATACACCAGTCAATTAATGCACATCCTCTTGCATATTTATGAATACAACTAGGGTCATTTGAAAAATTCTTGTGTGCTCACTCTACCAAAAAATCACCTATTGACCTATTCTAATATGGTATCAGAAATTTATGTTAGAAATTTTTATTTAACATTATTAAGAGGAATCTATATATTACTTATAATTAGCATTCACATGTTTTTAGAATGGGATAGAAGGGTTTGATGTAGATTTTAAACTCATACATGTTGTGGAAAGGTGAAAAAAACAAGTATTATTAGTTTGTTGGTGTCATTCCCATATTGCTTTCTCCAACCAAGCATTGCCATATAGATATGCTAATTTCTTAGGTGTTCCTAGTCCATTACTTGGGTCATACAACCCAATCTAAAGTGGAAACGACTCACTTGGCGTTGGCTTTAACTACTTTTGTGGTTTTAACTTCATGCCTGAATAATATAATCTATTATGATAGAATGATAATTTAGTGTGACATCTTGATGTGGCCATGATTATATTGCTTGGTAGTGCATTATTATGAAATTTCATTAACCATGAGGATGGGATAATTTATTAAAATTATTGATGATACTATGAATGTGTATTTATTTACAATGATGAGAATTACATTATTTTCATCATGTATATACTACTATGTATATGACAATTATGTTTGTTGTGTGTATGATATTGTATGTTAAAGTGTTTATTCTACTGTTGATTATGTATCTGATTACTAATGAGCCATTGGGATGTATTGAGTGTGCATACTAATTCTATGGATCTATATTTCAGGATTATTTCTCTCAATGATTGAGATGTTAAAATTGTTATAAAAATATGCATGTCATATATTGGGTAAATGCATGGTCTGATGTATGATTGGCTGATCCAACCTCTATAAAATGCTAGATAATGTTATTGATCCCAAATAACCCATGTCAATACATACTAAATGTAATGATGGATAATGGACTTGTGTTAAATATGCAATTTATCATAAGAATTATAAATGTTTGCTTGTATGATATGGTCAATGCAATGACAAACCATTGAGTGACTCTTACACATTCCTTGTGAATGTTTGCTTTATTATGTTTACATGAAGTAATGATGGAATATTTTTTCTTGTTGAAATTTCCTTTATTTACAATGATTAACTATTAATTGGATTACACAATTCTCATATGTTATGAATATTTCATTTACATATGATATGGTTAACACAATGCTGGACTATTATTTGTCTATTGAAAATTATTTGTACATATTCACTCTATTATGTTTTAACTACCACAATGATGGGATATTATTGGGATATTTATATCTTCATGTGTGTTATGGATGTTTGTTTACATTATGTTCCTCATTGTGTACTGATTTTATGCATGAAGGATAAAAACAATATTATATTATGTGCACTTATATTGATATGATTCCTATTATTGATATGTATTGTTTTCCACCTTATGTACTGATTTAATTGATGATGGAGAAGTGAAATATTAACCTCAAAAGCTAGTATTTCTTGCCTTGATGATTATGCACACAATATCCTTATGTACACCTTTGTGTGTGAAGGAGTTGTGTGAGCTTATCCCATGTGCAATAGATGAAGAGATATATGCCAAGATGTTGAGAGGTGGAAAAGTATTAGGGATGCTGTAATTATTTAGCTCATGTCCTTCAATTGCTAACATAGGTGGTTATGTATCAAAGTTGGATGATAACAGTAGTTGGTGTCGATTAACTACAATCAATAAGCTATTATTTTCAGTGCTATTATAATAAGAGCATGCTTGTATATTTGTATTGAGGATAGGATCCCACATTCCAACTATTTTTTTGATGTTATGTGGGTTCAAGTATTCAATTGAGCTGTGGGTTCAAGTATTCAATAGTTGGTGTATCTATTAAATGCTACTAATTTAAGGGTAGGTGATAGAAATATATATCAAATTATTTGTATTCACTTGATAATAACTTTGTAAATTTGTGTGAAAGTTAAGATATTATTATGCCATATGAAATTAACATACTAATTTCATTGTTATCAACATATGAATGAGATGTTATATTGATGATATCATTTTTAGTTATCATTTAGATTGATGGATATAGCTATGAGCATACTTATTATGACAACAAAAATTTGAGATGAGGTTTCATAGAGGGTGGAAGTATGTAATGCCTTGCCTAGACTCACCTTGGCTTATGCATGTGGTCAAGTATAAATCAAGGCTGGACCCAATGACATGCTATATACTCATGTTTGTTATCATATATATCCTTTGACTATATATTAAAGGATTTCAGAAGATAATATATTTATTATTTATATAATAAATAAGCATGTGATTAGTATACTTTCATTTATCTCTTCATACAATGGATGTGCCATTTTGAATTTGGTGCATGTACAAAATACATTTATTTCCACATGGGTCCTAATTTTATATATTGGCTATGAGATGATGTTGCATTTATTCCTTTGGTGTGTCACCTAAGTCAATACTACATAAGTGGGATCTTTAGCAATGGACAATTTAGTAAAAAAAGAAAAATCTCAGCCATGAATTTACAATAAGTTTCACCTTAGGTATAACCAATTTTCAAGTATATTATATGCCATGTATTATCACCTTGTGCCTATTTAAAATAAAAATAATATATCTTTATTCTAAGATGCAGATAAAATTGATAGAAAGAGCACCACTACAATTAGGGATGTTGGCCTCTCATTTAAGACACTAGGGTTTGAGTACATAGTTGTTCTAATATTCAATACAAGTTGTGTATAACTATATAGATGCTTTGTCAAAAGTGATTAGAATAATATTAGAGATACAATTTGAATGTACAATCATACTAATTATAAAAAGAACATTAATGTGAACATATGAATAAAATATTGATTTTATATAACAGATGTATATTTTTGTAATTGTTGTTTATATTCTTAGATGATGTTTGTGTGACTTTATTAGTTATTTAAGATGATGTGCATCTTTGTATCTTTATATTTTATTCACATTATGGGGTTTTTGTTTTCTCTTAAAGTTTCACCTCGAGTGAGTGAATAAATCCTCAATCTTGAGAGATGTGTTGAATTTATGAGTGTGAGTGTCCTTATATTTGGTATGCATGATCTAGCCTATGCAAGGTTAGGAGAGATTTTTATTGCAATGCTTTTTTTAATGCATTGTTATGTTTTTTAATTGTAATTGTATATTTATATTTCAACTTAATTTTGATTCAACTATTTATACTATACATGGGGATACATACACATATATATGGTTATTAGTGTTCATAGGAGCTTTGTAGAGTGGCAAGCTAGGAAAACAATTATAAAATTAGCATACATATCTGAGATAAATTTATGTAAATACATCCATAAATATAAATCTTGATGTTATCCATTATATTTATTTTACAAATAAAAAATTAGATAGACATGTCGAAAATAACCTTTGGCAGTTATATATTTCAATTTGTCATAATTCTATATATCTAAGATTTTAAGTCATCATAATTCTATATATCTAACAATAATGAAATGAAAATAATTATAATAAAAAATATATATGACTAGTCATCTTTAAAGATAAACATTGATCTTTGAGATATAAATGCCGTTTTATATTTTTAAGGCAATTGTTAAAATTTTTAACAAGGCGCAATTTTTTAAAGTTCTTTCTATGCATAACCTCTTCATAAATACAAGTTATCACCATTCAAATTCAACAAAATTCAATAATATATGTGGCGAGGTAAGCGTGGTGTTGGAACTGCATCCAAGTCTACAGCCCTCTTCAAAATCAAGGCGAACTCATCGCTCATGTCCAGTTGCTCTCCACAAATCCCATAAGGGAGTGCCCAGTCAAATGAATGAATTAAGGAAGCCAAAACCAAGTGAACCATTCGACTTGCCAATGGAAGTCCCACGCACATTCTTCTACCTGATCCAAATGGAATCAGCTCAAAATTCTGGCCTTTGTACTCTATCTTATTATTCTCGCCCTCAAAAAATCTTTCTGGACAAAATTTTGAGGGATCTTTCCATACCGCAGAGTCTCTTCCAATTCCCCACAAATTCACAATCACCGTAGTATGTTTGGGTATCATAAATCCTGCAACTTTACAAGTGGTTTCAGCTCTGTGTGGGATCATTAGAGCCACTGCTGGGTGCATTCGGAACACTTCTTTCACAACTGCACGGAAGTAAGGAAGTTGGTCTATGTCAGATTCTTCCACTCTTCGGTGGAGACCAACTACCTCTTCTAATTCTGCTTGCACAAGTTTCAATGCCTGTGGACTGTGTAGGAGTTCTGCCATTGCCCATTCTATTGTGGTTGCAGTGGTGTCACTACCAGCCATAAACAGTTCCTTCAAAATTAAAAAAATAATAAAATTTCATTATGATGGAGCCGATTTTTTTGAGCTTTATTGAATAAATTATAGCTAAAGATCCACACCGAAATTATTAACAACCTCAAACATACAAAATGATAAAAGACCATTAAGTTCGGTGAATTTAGGTTTCTTGAGTGGGTGGATTATTCATTCACATGATATCTACTGGCTTTAATGTTCGTGATACCATGTTCATCCATCAATTAAAAATAATATTAAGATAAAATTAAACTCATAATCTAACGATACCATCAACCCAAATTAAAAAGTAAATTGAGAATTAATAAAGTAAACATATAACCAACTTAACAAAGAATTTAAGTTTACAATTAAGAAATAAAGAAGTAATTTCATGGAGAATGTTTTCTCAAACCTTAATTCTAACTCTGTTAAAACAAACAATCCACATCTTAATTTTTATATTAAAAGACACCACCAATGTTGGGGCTGGTTAAGCTATTTTAAAAATGAAAATCTAAAAGCTGAGAATTGCACAAATTAAATTTGTATGGAGCTGTCCAAATTTTTTTAATCAACAAAGAGTCAACAACGCAATTAAATTTGCATGGAACCTTCCAACGTTTCTTGAGCTATATAAAGTAAACTACACATCGATTGAGACTGTTGCGTAACTCACACAAACTATACATTCACATCTCTCACAAACTGCATGGCTAAATTAATGAATGAACCTTAGGAAAACACCCTACAAGATATTGTCTGTAGCGTATAATTTTAACTATAACTTAAGCTATTTGGAAAACTTTCTTATTAGGTATGTACGGGGAAAGGAAATCAGGTTTTAGTGGGTGCAACCAAGAGTTGTGGACGACCTCCTCTTACACTCAAAGTTAGTATTCCTAAAATTTACATTATTATATTTTTATTAGGTGTTATTAAAGTGCGAGTAAATAGTAAAATCGTGAAATGTAGTGGGAGTATAAATAATTCCTAATTATCCAAATAAATTAAAGCATATTAAGAAGTTTATTTTTAATTGAATGATGAAATTATAAAATATACTTTTAACCTTTTCATTATAATAATGTTAAGCACAATTACAAATTATATTCTATATAATGTATGTGTGAGACAATAAACCCTATCGGCTAATTGTAGTGTGATCCCAATGCACATTGATCATAGAGACTATAGTCCTAATTAGATAGACAAATTATCTAGATATAGTGATTTATAATGTAAAACAATTGTGTGCACAAGCACATAGCCATTATGTTAAATTCACCGATTTTATAGGATTAGTAACCCATAATTATATGAAAAAGTTCTACCTCAAGCTTATAAATGACAATTTTTTTAAAAAAAAATCAACATAAATATTGGATGAAATTAGGATGCCTCTTTGTCAAAATTATTTATTTTATTAATAGATAAATTAAAAGATTGGATAAAAAATGATGGAGTTGGAAAGAATACACATTATGAGTTATACTGATGTTATGTGGTGCTTTTGGCAAAAGATAAAAAATAGTCAAAGATATCTTGATACTTTTAAATAGAAAACTATAATTATAAAATAAAAATTAATGTTAACAAGATATAGGAAAAGATATTATGATCTCAGTATGAAGACATTATTATTATTTTTTTATTATAAATGTTTAGGCCTTGAATTTGACGATAGTTGTAATTGGAATATTTGTGTGGAGAAACAAGCAATATGAGGTTTGTATGTTTTATATTTAATAAAAAATTAATATAAGTGAGTTTATATGTGGAGCTAGAAATTGAAGAAGTTATTTTTCAATATATTAATATAGATGATAGTTGTATATTGTTATCTCATTTGGGACTCAAAGCTTCCAGATCCGTTAGTCGATGATGTTAGCAAAACTAAGTATGTTACAGTAGTACAAGTCTTTTACCAATTTGTGACTTATCTAAAATAAGATACATGAAAATGAAAAGTTACTATATAAAATAATATTTGAAATTTAAAAAAAGGATGACATCATGATGAGATAAAATGATTAAGTAAATGAGAAATTGAAAAGGTAAATCTACTTGAAAAACCCATAATAATATGAGCCTTGGTACAAAAGAAAGTAAAAAAGAATATTGGTAAGATTCAAGTGACAAAATAATATTCTACTAAAATTTGATCAATCCAATGACCACCTATATTGAATAAAATAATATCCAAAAGAAAAATTTCATGCATAAAGATATGATTGATCAACTTAAACTCAGCTCTCATTATCTAACATTTAAAACAGAAACATGGAAAAATACATAGTATGAAAGACGTCAATACTTGCTTTGCAAGTAAAGAGAAATGGAAAATGAAAAGTATTATTAATACTATAATACACTATGCGTGAACAATTAAAACATAAATATTCACTATGACATAAAAACCTGAATAATCTTTCATAGTTTGCTAAATCTACTAACTAAACAAATAAATAGTTATACTAAATATGTCTTAGAATACCATAAATGAGCTTTGATAAGATACAATCGATATGTTGTAACAAGGTCTGTTCGTGAAAATGCAGATGAGTTTAAAAAAAAACTTTGTATAATTCTTTTATAACATTGTATTTTGTTTCATAGATCGAACAGAATAATTTTTTTTCCTATTTTATTTTATAATTGAGAAACACTCCAAAAGACTTTAAAAGCAATCTATTCTTATTCTATAAACTTTATAGACTTACTGCTACAAAAATCCGGATGTCTTTGAGGGTGAAATCCTCGGTTCTGTGATCGAGCAGAACGTCCAGAAAATCCTTGTCGGCATCGCTCTGCTCAAGGCTTAGTTTACTTCTAGTGGCCAACCGATCCTGAATGAACATATCGAAAAAGTCATACATCTTCTGCAGCAGCGTGGCCGTCCGACTCAATATCCGCTGAGGGTCCAGAAACGCAAGAAATGGGAAAAAGTCGGCCAAATTGGGCGTCGAACCCAGCTTCATCAGATTCCATATAGTATCTTTGAAATCCACAGAGGCCGGATTGTGGGGACCGAACACGCTCTTACTAAAAATCATGTTGCCCAACAGATTCATGGAGGTGCAAAATACCATTTGCCCAATATTCACACTCTTTCCCTTCTCCTCAAAAATGAGCCGCATGGTTCGAAATACTTGGTCTCTTCTGAGATGTTGCAGAGCTTGAAGTCTCATGGGGCTGAAAAGCTCGGTTGTGGCAATGCGCCTTAGCTTGCGCCAGTGAGGGCCATATTCTGCAGGGGCCATGGCGGACTTGTCTTGGTCGTGCGCCTTCGCCGATGCCATGATCGGTCTCCCCGCAAAGTTGTGATCCTGGGTTTTGAGAACCTCCTTCGCCATAGCGGAAGAGGAGACCACCACTGTTGTTCTCATGCCAAGACGGAGAGTCATGAGAGGGCCGTATTGCTGAGAAAGGGCGAAGAGAATTTCGTTGGTCTTTCTTCCCATCTGGAAGAGATTTCCCACTATGGGCCACGCAGGAGGTCCAGGAGGAAGAGAAGGGCTTGTATTGTTCTTATTTCTCCATAACAACAGGTAGACAAAGACAATAGCAGTAAACACCAGAGAATAAAGACTCAGAAGATGGGTGTCCATGATCGTTAAGGGTTCATACCAATAGGAAGAAGAGGGTTTTAATTCCCTTGCAAAATATTTAAGGACTTCCTCTATGAATAAGCCCAATGTTCAGGACTGTATTACTGAATTCTCCGCCAAGCAATCTTATCCGCCAGAGAAGATTTATCTTTTGTTTGTCGTTGTGTCCTCGCCTTGTAGGTATTACAAATGTGGAAAAATCAAAATAGGTATAACAAAAAGAGTAAATAGGCTTAATTATTATTTTTAAATTCGATTAATAAAATAGAAATGAAGTTTTAGGAAAATATCTTAAATATTGGGAGATTTAGAAATATTTGCTTAAGTTTGACAACAGAAATTAAGGTATTGTGGTACTCTTTTAATAACTTTTGAAATTTATTGTTAATGAAAGATTTTATTTAAATCGTTAAGTTCTATTTTTAGATATCAGAATTGTAGTGAGTATAATTTTTAGAAGTAGGAAGACAAATTTTTGATGATGATATTTGTTAGATATGAGGTTCGAAGAACCTCATTCAATTTTAAGAAATTTTATGTTGATGATTGGAAAATTTCAATTCTTCTCGAAATTGTAATTGTACAATTGAACTTAAAAATGGTAAGAAAAACAATGTGTTTTGGGGTTTGCATTACACCGAGTAACAACAAAATTTCCTTGATATTTGCCAAAGTCCCAATGGTATAAAAAAAAAGAACTCCAATAATTATATTAATTGAATAGCGAAATGAACAATTGCAATACAATGCATCACTAATATGAATTTTAGTGTTAGAATGAGTGCTCCCTAAAATACTTGTTCATTTTCTCTAGAATATTTTGAAATGCTCAATAAACTGTTGAGACAATAAAAAGCTATAATTTTTTTAAGGCGATCTTTAGATGTCTTAACGCACTAATATGCTTATATATTTATAGATGCCTTGAGTTCAAATAAAGACATTATTATAGAAACTAACATCAAACAATTAAAAAATGGACAAGATGGACCTTATTAGTATATGCAGTCACCATGGACATGCAATAGAAGGAATTACACCAACTCCTTTGTCTTCCCAAAGCATGGCAACTCATACAACTAAGTTACATCAGAAGTTGTCAATTTATCTCAAATGGCAACATCGAATAATGCCATATCCTATTTCATCTTTTTCCCTATATCCACCATATAATCTAACACTAGGTCTTGTGCATGGTTGGAAGTATGATGGTTGTACTCCTTTAACTGATAAGTTTACGTAAAAGAATGTTAATTTTCCTGCACTAGAATGTCTGGGGGAAATTACATGACTTGATAGTACAACTTGGTTAGCACCTTAGGGTCGACTTGTGCGACACTGACCCCTTCTACCAGTGGTACTACTATTCTTACAGGGGCCACTTCTACCACTACACACACCTTCTTTGGACTTTGTTATTGCAGACCCATTCCCTTCCACTTCTTTCCCATCCCAAACCTACTAGTATTGAATACTGGTAGGTTGGGTATGTAGAAACCTTGAATTATGACTGGTGCATAATAGTCATGAGATCTAAAACAATACCTTCAACTTCAAGATTCGTAGGTTATTAATGGCATCCTCGGTGATAACTCACTTGTCTATCGAGTGATTTCTACTCTAATTTATTTTGACACCTCTCTACACCAATCTTACTATGAGCATAATTTTTCTAGCTTCATAATCATTGACTGTAGGTACCTGAGGTTGTTCAAATTCTTACTCTAGTAGGGTTTCTACTAATTAGCTCTCTGGTTCACTGGTTCACTCTGGTTCACTTGATGTCTCAAGTTTGCATAAAGTTTGTAATGGAAACCAGTCAGTCGTGTGATGATTTATACCCTTTTTCCATCTACCATATTTAATGCAGTGTGTTACTAGTGTGGCAGTGTTTAGATTTATTGAGCTCCATGAAATTCTATGAAATCCATGAAAACTCTCTACCATGAAATCATTTATTATAGATCTTTATGCCTCTACTACCACTGCATTCAATGCTCTTAACAATATTTTGGTGAAGTGACTTATGGTTCAAAAAGTTACTTCCTACTCAAATCTAGTTGGATGCCAGTTGTCTATGATGAATCTCCTTCTACACTTTATTCTCTTAGCATGACCTTTGCTTTCAATATGGTAACCTGGGTGCAATACCTCACATGCACATGATCCAACTTCCTCGATTCCACCTCTTCTTGCTATGTTTCTATTTCAAGCATAGTTATCTATCTTGGTTGATTTCTTGCACTTCATCTTGTCTTGGCTTGTCCTACCCCATAAAAATCCCTTATGCTTGTCCTCTAATGCTTGATCCTTTTTCTTTTAATTTCACTTGTGCATGATCATATGGTGCATCTTCACTATCTTTTTTATGCATGATCAAGTTCTTCATCTTTACATGACTCCTATTTTGTCTATGTCTAGCAAGCTCCTTGCACTAAAAAACATAGGTTTCTAGACCTAGGTGCTTTAAAATTAAATGGGTTTGACTCACTCGACTATAATTATGCATAAAAGTGCTAGAGTATTTCTCTGTTGGACCTCCATGGCCCTGCAATATGTGTCTTGCACACCTGGTGTTTGTGCATCTTCCTCTTGAGTTTGGTGAGTTTCACACATTGACCACTTAGATATCTAGCCTCTTGAGCTTTTAGAAATAATAAGGTCTTGACTCACCCAATTGGATTTATGCATGAAAGGCTAGATGAATGTCTACCTGTGCCTTGAAAATGCCCTACCTCTAAGATCCAATGTGTAATGGTCTAGTGTGCTTTTGTTGTTGGATAATGGTAATCCTCAATCACCTAGAACTTAGCTGTCTAGCCTCGTGCACTTAAAAGGCACAAATGCTCAAATTAGCTAACTAGATTTATGACTGAGGTGCCAATAGATTTTCCTGGTGGGTTTCAAATCATCACTTCTTCACTCTTTATGCTACTAACTAAAACCAAAAAAAATTATTTAGCTTTCACCAAATGTTATTATGGTCATCTCAACTCAATCTAACAAGTGACCAAAAATTTGGTGTTCTTATGGTGAAATCACCATCCTATTACTAATATGGGTTCAACCTATTTCTATTTAAAATCCCAAGGAGCATTTCACCAATCAAAGTGTACAACTTGCATGAGCCTCTATCCAATATGTAGTGGATGATATAGGGACCCATCCACTTTATCTATAGTTTACTTGGGTGCTTGAAATACTTAGAGTCATATAGGAAAATGAATGCTCCTTATGTCAGCACCTTGTTCTTTATATACTTGTAATTTTAGAGCTTATATCATGCCTTTCCTATCTACTAACTCCACTTTGCTTACGTGTGCATCTCATCTAGGTACTCCAAGTCCTCCAGCCTTACGTTTAGTGACTCTTGGTCATATAGCCACCTAATTCACATGATTTATAATCATGGCACCAATAACTACAACAACATAATCACCTCAATTCTAAACACTATTTGAAATGGTGTATCCCTATTCAGGCACTTGTAGGTTACGTGATAAGCCTATAGCACTACCGATATTCGATCATCCTAATCCTTGCGACCAAAATCACATATCTTCGTTAGGCATGTTCCTAGTATTTTGTTAAATGCCTCAATTATGTTATTTACTTGTGGATGATAAGGGGTCATTTTATGGTATATGACCATAAACTCAGCTAATAAGATACACACTATTTCATTGATAAAGTGAGTACCCCTATCTTTAGTTAGACTAAGCAAACACCCTATTTACTTTTTATGTTTTCCCAAATGAAGCATGTGACTATGGTAGCTATATAGTCTTTTGTCATTTCAGCCTTGGCCCACTTGGTGAAATAACTTGTGGCTACCAAAATATACCTTGCACATGTGTGTGTGTGTTGTATGAGTTATCAACCCAACATAATCAATGGCCCATTTCTCAGATGGTGCTTAGGCAAGAATGGGGATGAGGGGAATCTCATATCAATAGTTAGGCTTCCTTGTGTGCTAGAATATATCACATGGCTTAGCATAGTTCTTTGTATCTTAGAACATGCTTGGCCACCATAACCCTAACTATAGCACTTTTCATGCCATTGCATGTCCAAAATAATGTCCTCTTGTTATGCCTTCATTTGTCTCTTACAAGATAGAATATCTTTCATGCTCTAAGACACATCAGTGCAACACTTCATCTCTACTTAGCTTATATAGTTCTCTCTTGATGAGTTGAAAGGGGGAGGCATGAACTACTAGTTGTTTCTTTTCCTTTTTTGTCACAGTCTAGGGTGTAACCCCATACATTAGAAAGGTGGTGATTTCTACCAAATCCTTAGGGACATGTTAGACTCTATATAGTTGTGCATCATATATGTCATCTTCAATAGGCACCAATGCATCACCAAAATTGATGTAGGATAAATGGTTTAGATCTAAATTATGCTTCTTAATCTTAATCATAATGAAAAATTGGAACTCTTGGAATAACACTATCCATTTGCATATACACCCATTTAAAATTTGCTTGTTCAAGAGGCATTTGAGAGCCTCATGATTAATGAAAAAGATGAATGGGGTTGCCAACAAATATTTTCTAAATTTTTGTAAGGCATAGACTATAACATGCGCCTCACACTATGTGGTAGTGTAATTCTACTTTGCTGAGGTCAACTTTCTACTGGCAAAGGAGATGGGATGATCAATTTTGATTTTACTAGGTTACACCAAGATTATGCCAATTGCTAAGCTAGAAGCATTGACATTGATATGAAAAGGTGTTGTCTAATCAAGGAATCATTAGATAGGCATGCTAATCAATTTGAGCTTCAAGGTTTTCAAGGCATCCGTTTACACCTCTCCCTAGTATAATGGTCCATCCTTTCATAAAAGATTATCTAGTGGTGCTACAATATTCACATAAATCCTTATAAATTTCCTATAATATCTAAAGTGGTCAAGAAAGGTGTGAACTTATTTTTGTGTGGAAGGAGATTGCAATTGAATGATAATGGAAATATTATCTAGATCAATGAGCAAACCATTCTTATAGATGATGTGTTCAAGCAAGGTTATAAATAGTGTTGTAAAGATGCACTTATTTAGGTTTAGGGATATTTGAAGCTATCTTTACCTCTAAAACATTATTTGTAGGTTGTCACAATGGTCCTTGACAAGGCCATACACCATCCAATCATCTAGATAGACTTTGAGGAACCTGTGGATGAATTCCTTTAACGTGGTGATCACTACCCTAGAGAACATAGCTGGCACATTATTATGTCTAAATGGAATCACATTATAAGTAAAACAACCCTATTTAGTCATAAAGGTTATTTTAGGTTTATCCTCCTCCTCAATCTACACTTGGTGGTAGCTAGAGAACCCATCAGTGAAGGTATATATTTTGCAACTTGCATCACCTTCTAGGACTTTATCAATGAATAGAGTTGGGAAGGGGTCATTGATGCAAGTGGCATTCAATATTATGTAGTTGATGCAAATGTGAATTCATTTATCCTTCTTGATGCTTATTACAATTGGGCTCACCCATTTAAACTCATGCACAAGGTAAACGATCCCTATAGCTAGCATAGCATTGATCTCTATTTTCAACTTGGCATGAAGGTTTGGATTCATCTTATAAGGGTGTTTTGTGACTAGTCTTGCTCCATAAATTAGCTTTATGCTTATCTTTCCTAGGTGTGGGTAAATGACCTTCATATCCTGATATGTCCTAAGGAATAAATCTTAAAATTCATTAAGGGTTTTGTTTTAAAGAGGCTATTTGGTGGGGTGAAAAATTAGTGACTATTTGAAGTATTAAGAACCTCATAGGGGAGAAAAAAAAGGAAATGGAGGTGAATGTTGATTGGTGGTGGTAGCATAAAATGTAAATGATAATGTACATCAATGAGTACAAGCACGATAATGATGAAGAAGGATAATGTTTTTTTCAAAATCAAATGGAAATAGAGCAGCACTAAGCAATGAATAAAAAAATGAGAATGCTGGAGGAGTAAAGGAGATCAATGAATCAGGGAGGGAGAAGGGCTTGAGATAGAGAGTGCAATCTGCCTCTTGACCCAAAAAAATTATTTTAACAACACCTCCACCTGTGGCTAAATCCACTCAGGAGATAAAGGCCTCTCTTAATTTTTTTTTGAATGCATCAATTCTTCAAACCCTTTCCATGAATGCTTTGATTATTGTTGAATACAAATAACCAAAGGAGCCAATGACAAACACCTATAGTAGGTGATACAAGGCAATCCATGAAACCATCTAAAAGGATAAATCAAGCTGAAATTTACAATATTTAAGGGATAATCCAAGAATATAGATGAAGAAATGATGTCTTTACTTGATAATTTGAAACCAACAGATGGCACTTTCCTACTGGAGATATCAATTTCCTTTGAACAGCCATGTGTAACACTTAAAAATCATCTTATTCACTCAAAATTAGATTGACTGGCTTAGTGTTCCCTAATTTTTTGGTAGATGGGTGTCCAACAATGTCAAATGATGAATTAATAGGAATTGGGAACAATTCAAGGAACCCTTTGGAAAAAACTTTGCTTTGCTCATTTCCTCAATAAGACAAATGGAGAAGATATTAGAAGAAGATCCATGGTTATTCCACAACACTAACACATATATCTACTCTTGGTCTCCCAAATTTAAATAAAAAAGAGAATTCATGGATCAAGTTCCCACTTGGATCAAATTTGTGGACCACCCAACAAAATTTTGGGTGGAAGAAGCTAAAGAACTCTATTGGGCATTTCATCATCTTAGACCAATCAACCAAGTTGAGATATTCGGTTCGTATATGCATATGTATTAACACATATAAATCACTTATGGTTACCATTCATATTTTTTCTTCTTAGGGATACTTTGTTAAATAAATCAACTTTGAATTCCTCATAGTCTAATGTTTTAGGTGTCATGAAATGGGGCATTTGAAAAGAGATTACCATGGAAAGAATTTGGGGATATCAAAATGAAATCATATAGATAAAGCCATAATATGGGAGTGCTACTAAGAGAACTTTTTTAGGCTAGAGGAGTTGGTGCTCAAGTCATGAACCACCACTCCTACTTCTGATTAGTAGGTACAAAATTTGTAGTAGGAATCCAAAGAAATATACACTAAAGGAATCAAAACTCAAGAGGATAAATGGGAGGAGATAGCTTTGGAGAAAAATATTTATTTCACCAATATTGAGATGGAAGATGTTTCTAATCTACTAGGCATTAGAGAGATTATAACAAGGTAGAATTTGAGAATCTAATTCTAAGCTTGGAGTATACTCTTTCTCAGCTAAAATAAAGCATCATAGTTGAGGATGGTATTGCTCTTCAAAGTGATCAAGAGGATGAAATTTGAATAGGGATATTCTCACTATAACATAGAAGATAAATCCAAAATAAAGGAACTTGATGTAAGTCAGATGAAAAGAGGACAAAATTCTTGGGCAAAAAGTATGAAAGAGGCAATTGAATTAGGCACGCTTTGGAGGAGTTTTTTGGGATACAATGCTAGGTTTGAAATCCTCCTAGGAACATAAAAATATCCATAAGTGGATTAGAAGGCACCTCCATGCCCATAGATTATAGAGGCTAGTAAATTCATTGGGTAAAGAATAACTGTTTTCTCAAAGATGGTTGTTGTTCAATAGTTGATGATTAGAGGTAATGGCTTTCGAGATGGTTAGATGTGATGGCACTTGTTGATGGTAGGAGGGTTTAGATGTTTTTTAACCTCAACTAAATGAGATGTTTGAATCAAATTATGTATTTATTCTTATTCTTCTTGTTCTTATTTTATTTAAATTAATCTTATTTATGATGATGCTTTGACTTTTATGGAAGTTGTAGCTGAAGCCTGCCCTTCCTTTTGGGTGCTTTCTAATCCTTTTCATCTTCCTCTGAGATTTTATATTATTTTTTGGGTGGAGACCCTATTACAACCCCTAATTGATGTATTAAAAAAAGTAATCTCATAAGCATTGTGCATTATAATTCAAATTAATCCTTAGATTCATCTTTTTGTGGTTTCTCATTTTTGATTCAAATAGCATCTAAAAGTTGTTAATAAATTATATTATGTCTAAAACCAACTAGTAGTATTTACTATTTACTTTTGATATTCTATTGAGTTGGAGAACACAAAACCATGTATTACCACAACCATTAACGAAAAAGTGTCCATATATCCAGTAATATATCTCCCCTTTAGGAAACATCATTATTTGAGATGTTCTAGAAGATGATTAGCATAATTACTAATCTTATGACATTGATCAAAAGAAAGATATAATATGAGAATCTTGTAATCAAAGATTTGTTTCATAATAATTTCTATAGGTAACATTAAGTGTCTTTGATTTTATATTAGTACTATCTTTTAATTGAGAATGGTTTCTTGTGTGATTGGAGATTAATTGCTTGGTAAAGATAAGAATGACCTTTGGTACTTGAATGATGTGGTATTCTTTTACATTCCTCAATGGAATTTATGTCGAAGCATGTTTTATAAGGAATTCACAAATATATTTTGATTTAGTTTTGGATTTAATAAGGCATAAGGTAAATTTTATTTTGAATACTATGGTCAATGTTGATTTAACTCTTCATGGACACAAGTCATTAAATCTAACTCTATTTAATAGTCATTCAAGTGATTGGTTGACTACAATGTAGCGCTGAGTTAATGACTAGCCATGAGTTATAGAAATATGATGTTGCTTAGAAACTGAAACTATTAGTGGAGGTGGTTACATTCTTATACTCTGAAATCAAAAAATGTGAATAAATTATTATAGCTAGTAATGGGAAGGAAAGGGTGTGGTGACCTTAAGGCAAAGATCAAACTATATAATCTTAGCAGTTAGCATAATCTTAGTGATTTAAATATATCTTATTTTTATTTCAATTCAAAGAATGGATTATTGCATGTTTAATAAATTAAGTGGTCATGGTAATTGATAATATTGATTTTTGTGATGTTAGTTTGACAGTCTCAGAACTCAGAAAGATCCACATTTGATATGATAGCTGGTTGTAAATTATAATTGAGCCTATTGTTAGTCACATATCATGTAGTTTAGTTAGTGGATAAGTAGTGGGAATATTAATGAAGGTGGTTATTTTATTTCATGTTGAGTATCAAGTTATATATAATAATTATTTGGTAGAGAGACAAGTGGTGCAAGGATCCCAAAATCAAGGATGACCATGAATCCTTCACGGGTAGCACCACCTTAATTATTCCCATTACTTCTTCCATCAAATCATTTCTTTTTTTATTATTTCACTTGGTTGATAAGTAGAATTGGCATCATGGTCTTTATTCTGGAACCATATAACTCTTTAAAGTAATTTTAAGTATCCTTCTCCTCTCCTTTTATAAAGGAATGCTATGATGTTGATTTATTTTTTATTGAATGTATTCAGAGATATGAAAGACACAAATTTTTTCAAAATATCCATATAGGACTGTGTATCAAAAAAATTTATAGTGAGGTTGTATTCTAGCACTATTGTTTGAATATGTGTTTATGTTTTACTTTTTGAATATGTGCTTATGATTTTGTTCTGATGATCATTCGTGAAAAATGGATGGTATGGGTTGGGTTAGAGGAATAGATTTGTATGAACATGTTAGAGAACAATTTCAAAGTATTGGTTTCTTTGATATAGTTTTACCAAACCACATTGAAAATGTTAACAAAGTATCAATTTCTTGATGGAAACAATGATCAACAAAGGAATAAAAGTAAGCTTTTTGAATTACGCTTAAGAGCAAAATCAACATAAAAAATTGGTATAATAAGTTTAAAATAACATGAGGATTACAAAGTATCTAGATGAATCATATAGTTCTAGGAATAGATTTTGCTGGAATATATCAAAGCTCATCCCTTTACCATTATAAAGGGTTGATGATATTTATCAATTGATTGCACTAAAATATATATAATTTTTTTTAATTTCACTAAATTTATTTTTTCTCTCAAGAGATAATAATTGGGATTAAAATGATCTTATCTCTTGAAATATAAACAAATGGTATTTTATATCATCTCTCAAGAGACAAAAACTAAATATTGTCTCTCAAGAGACAAAACTAATATTGTCTCTGAAGAGACAAAATAAGTAGTATTCTATATTATGTCTAGTGAGACAATAATTAGAGACACCCGATTTGAGACAATACTAAAGACAATATAAAACTTTTTTTTTTCTCAATTTGAGATGATTTGTGGAACTATTTGTCTTTAATAATATCTCAAAACACCCCTATTTATTGTAGTGATGTTTGGGCAATCAGAAGAGACCCTACAATGTGGAAAGATCCCTTGGAATTTATGCTAGAGAGCTTTTTGGAGGGTGAAAAGAGTAAGATTGAGTTCAAGGGACAATATTTTGAGTTGATATCATTTACATAAGGGAGAAGAATATGCTTGAGGATTCATTTGACTAATAATATGGTTCCCGTGATTTTAGCTATGCTAGTTCATTACTTTGATTAGACCCTTCCCAATGGCATAAATGGAGAGAAAATGCACATGAGTGATACAATTGGAGTGGTATTGAATAAAGATAAAGAGTCACCCAAGTGATATAATTTAAGCATAAGATACAACACCTAAGGAAGGAGGCAAAGGATCATCATTTGGTGGTAGAGTCACCCAATTAGAAGGTTCTTCTAAGCATGAACAACATATTAAAGCTACTAACAAATGAAATGGACCTCAGAACTATTGCATTCTTCCTTTATATAATTTTAGTAACATCATTCATTTATATAATATTTATAAATTTGACTTATGTTTAAAAAAATGTGAGCTTTACCATATTCCTTAGGGTACGGTTCAAATATCATTCAAAAAATATTTTAAGAGAAAATACATTTATGTAATATGTTACAACATGTGGGAAGTCTAAAAGAACTATTCACCTTTGAAAAATGGTATTTATTTTTTGTTACATGCATTTATTGTTATTACATGCATCTATTGTTGTTGTTCTATCACTAAAACCTACAAAGGGATGAAATCAAGATGCATGATCTCTATTATGTCCACCCCTATCTCACTTCGCTACCTTGTTAAGCTCGTCATCTTATACTTATTGTTTTGGATTGTTAAGAGGTGGGGTTGGAAAATGTGTCATCTCCTATGACATGATCTGATATCTACATCTATTCATATTTTCTATGAAGTCTCTCTATTTATGAGTGGAATTCCCATGCCCATCCTAAAATTTTTGGAATGGATGTGGTGTTGGGTGTTGTGCATTCGATATCTCCCTACTCTGCACCTTGTTGTAAAAATCTTCCATATAATTTTTGATAAATTCCATAGTTTATACAATTCTATATAGTAAAAAAAATCTATCAAATATCTCTAATGCTCTACTAATTAGGGCCTCAACATCATCAACTTTGGTAGTATATGAGATCTATTAATAAATTGAAAAGCATCTAGTCAGAAATGTTAAAAAAAATGACAAACATATGACTACAACTAGTTACTAGACTTACAATATCAACCCTCCTCAGCTGGTCTTCAGTATCATTTGCCAAAATTTTTACAAGACCTTATAGTTCACAACCTAATCCTTGCATATCCCTATCCAATACACCATGTATTTCGATGTGAAAATCTATAACATCCATGACATGTCCCTAATTTTCAATTTGAACTTTGTTGTCCTTGACTTGGGTAATGAAAATGTATTACACAAACTAAAATGGCCTCGAAGTTGTCAAAGAATATAGTATGTATGGGAAATCAAACATACATGGTACTCAACATCGATGTTGTCGATTCTCTCGTTAACACCATGCATTATTGTTGTGTCCTCTATAACTACCTAAGTTATCTTCTTTCTCAATAGGCCAACCTTGATAAAATGCTTATGAATATATCCTTTCATTTAAAAAGAATAATTGCACATTGATATAGAAGGCATTACATTGAAGACATGATAAAGCAACATCTCATCTTTTGTACTTTGGACCCATGTCATACAAGGGTCACTATTATCAAAGGTAACATGAGAATCTATGATGTTCAAATCTTGTACCCATGAAATATTTTCATGTCTTTCTACTTTGAAGTTCCTATGGAATCTGGTGTCCTTGCATAGCTATAGCCACCAATAATGTATGTAAACTAATGTTGTTAGTTGATGAACCAACTAATCCACCCTACAATGCATAGAAGTCCTTATTGTGCTTAGGAAATGACATTTTAAATGGGAATGGTAAGATCCTATATATGCATTGGTGTCTTGCCTAGCATGTGGAAGTGTCTAACAACATCATGACCACATTCTAACCCTGTATGCCTAGTGTTGTTCCTAGTATTTTACAAAGGTGGGCTAAGAGCAATGATATCTTTCTAAAAGCTTTCTAGACTCCCTTGTAGCCATGTCCTCATTAGCATAACTATGCATTATGAAGCCTAAGTCTTGAAACATCACATGTTTAAAATCATCATCTTTCACCTTTGATATCAAATTCTTCAACCACACGTGATGGACATGCCAAATGCATAAGTAGACCTCATAGTAAAATGTCTCCCTAAATAACACAATAGTTTTGCATAAGTAAATGAAATAAGGTGGGGATGGTGTCTATGAATATACAAATATGAAGTCCATGATGCATGTAGGAATAAGGATGATGCACCTCATAGATTTTATCTCTGAATTGACATCATCGACCATGAAGGCACTAATTGTCCATTCAATGTATTTCAAATACACTCTTCGAAGAAGAATTTGCATCCATTGTCTTAAGTCAATAGTACATGACCAAGACATAATGACCCATGCAATGGGAATATAATCATGTTTGGAATCAAACACCAACATTGTGTATAATTAAAACTATAAAAGAAAACAATAAAAACATTTGAACAACTACTATTGTTAACAACATTAGAACAGCTAATATTATCAATTACTCTTACAAACATTGCCACAATACCTTCATTTCATCTATCACAAATGTTGCATCCACCACCAATAATCTATGATGGCCAAATATCAATAACCATTCTAGCTATTGTGGGAGTTGGATGCTCAAGATGAAGGGGATTTCCCCATCCCTATCAAGCTCTACCATATTGTATCCTAAATAGAAAAACCACTTTTTGGGATTGGCTAGTGCTCACTCTTGAATACTTGTTGCATCATCAACATTGTACACATATTTTGCCTCCTTGATCAATCACTCTTTATTTTATATGTTATCCTTACTCAAGAAATCATCCCACTCTATTTCACCACTAAATAATACAAGTTTATCATGCACCATCTCCTAGTGTTTAAGGTGGATAACATTAGCAAACATTCCCAACAATAGTGCCCTGTGAACCCATTCATCGAGTTGGGGGCTTATGTGAGGATCTAAAAAACATTTCTTGCCCTTGACCCGTTCATATTGTTGGGTATGGAAATAGTTGTGCTCATTGCCCATGTGTTTTACTTGATTGTATGTGAGCAATACATGATTGGGTCTATAAACCATGCATCATGTGCTTAAATGACAATGACAACTACACCTTATATGCGTTCAACTTAGTTGGTTACCCTTTCTTAACTTGGGCATTAAAGACTTATCATTGGGCATGGCATCAATTTCTTGAAAGTTATCAGGGCCATATGAACACTAGTATCTACACAATTATGGTGAACAAATAAACAATCATGCAAGATGAAAATAAAATTTAAATGAATGGAATATAATAACATTTGAACAGACACCAGCATGTAATATAAAGTGTGAGGTGACTCACATGACATATTTAGAGACTGTGGTTATCTTGATATCCTTTCCAATAAAATCTAAATATCTTTTGCGATGTGAAAAACAATTTTTTTAAAGAAATAATGTCCTTCTCGATTCTCCTTTGATGAATTCATCAACCATATCTTTCTCAACCTAGGCAACCCATAAGTCTTCCTCATTGATGTTAGGAAAATTGGCCCACTTGATATAACTGCAATCAAATGGACCCTCCTGTGGCTTTTGCAGTTGAAGGTGCATTATTTCTTCCCACCTTTATACCATATATTGTAGCCTACAATGAGAACATTTCATTGAATGAATTAGAAATGGACTTTACCTATTTTGAGTGAACAAATGTTTCCATGTATTACAGAGGACTTTTTTTTATTGAAATCAATATAAAACCCTTGATAAAACATATGAAAATAAATGCACCAAAATGTAGAAATGGACAAAATAGTATATGCATGAGGTAGTTGCATTTATAAATGATATTAAGTGGTATGCACTAACTATATGCATGTGGGTCGAGCTTAGGAATGTGAATTTTCTATGAATTCCATAGCTTCAAGAAAGGATTAAAAAAAGAAAATTTGCTAGGAAACCCATAAAATGAAGATAATGGTTGAAGAATAGGGAGTTTGCTACAAAGCCCATAGAATTAGTACAGGGTAAAAAAAATATAAATTGCTAAGAAGCCCACATGATATTCACATTGTCCATAAACTAATCATTTGATGTATTCAATTTGAGGCATGGACATACTGGTAATTTATGAGCAGTGTGTGAAAGGAAATGCTAGTAGGTGACACAATAAAAATTTATATGACATGTATGAATTAAAAATTATATGAGCCTATATGAGATGCAATATATCCCATTCAATTGTAATGATAGGTTGCCCTATTTTATAAGAATTCTTACAAAATGAAAGCTTTCCTTCCATAGAAACATGCCTGGCTATGTCTGATATGAGAAATTTCCTTTTTTTTTTGTGATACCATAAATCGAGAAAGTTTGCAAAAATTTAAATAGAATTTGAGATGATAACAAAAAATTTATTAAATAGACATGTTTTGATTTATGTGACTGCGTACTTGCTTTGGTATGTATAACCAAATATAAACAAAAATGTTAAAAATGTGTTCGTGAATTTTTACACATAAATTAAGCATATGATTTTAATGTTATAGAAGCTTTTGAATAAAATGTGTACAATTTTTTAAATCATGTTTGGTATCACCACCATAGATCTATTAGTAAGAATCGTTACCATGGATAAGGAACCTGATCCAAATTATTGATTAAAATTTTGCACATAGTTTATCTAAAAGCTTGGTATAACATTTCATTGATCACATAAAATATATAATATGATTATTTATTCTCCGTGGAGTTCAAAAATTGACATTTGCATTTTGTCTACAGGGCATCAACAATATAAAAGGGGCACATCTATGTTAAAAGAGGCCGGTCTTGATTTTTCGCATGTACGTCTATTACTTTACTGAAACATCAATGCTAACCCTAATCATGATGTGTTGTAACTCAAGAGTGTGGAAATTGGTACAGATTTCACTCCGTTTGGAGGAGGGCCAAGATTGTGCACGGGACTCAAACTTACCAAAGTAGAGATAGTTGTTTTTCTTCAACACCTTGTACTCAGCTATGGGTATATACAGTAGAATCTTTCAAATGCATTAGCAGTCCTATTATGTGTGGAGATTTCTGTTGTTTCTCTTGTACGTAAATTTGTAGAAAAGCACTTTGTTGACTGCAAAATTTAAATAGAATCTCAAATCTCTTTCTAAATTCCTCTTTTTAAATATCATACCTCATTGCTAAAGCTATGAAGAAGGAAAACGGGGAAGGCTGTGAATTAGGCTTCCATACATAGCATGCATACAATGCTGTAAATCACATTGCTAGTTAAATGAAAAAAGACAAAATATTCCATTATTTAAGTGCAGAATTTACCGAATGGAATAACGACTTGGAAATTTGTAGACGCAACGCTCCTCCCAGTAAATGCAACGAATTGGCATGTGCAGAAATAGGGCAAAGAGGGCAAGTTTGAGGAGTTCAGGGTTTAGGGGCTGGTCACCGATAAGGTCAGCGATTTCAAAACTTGAGCTCCATTTTCCCGCTTTGTTCTAACCTGCAGGCTATGACTAACCGCTCTGTTATAACCACGGCAAGGATGGTACCGCAGGTTAAGCTTGACGGGGGGATACCACGGGTTAAGCTTGTCGGGGGGAAGGGACGGGGATGTTTGTCGAGGAGAACTTTTCGTCCGACCTTTCGCCGTCACCGGTCGTCGACTATTAGACGCCAGGAGTTGGCGTGTGCTAGTTAACCTCGTCGCTTCCACACTCCAGGATTCCTTTCCAGTGCCTTCACGTTGATTATGACCTGAGTGTGTTTGGGGATACTAAATCTCCCGATTTCACAAGAGGTGTCAGCTCTGTGAGGAACGAACAGAGGAACAACTGGATGGAATCCAAATACTTCTTTCACCACTGCATGTAGATAAGGCAAAGGGATAATATCAGATTTCTCAACTCTTGTATTGCGACCCACCGCGTCTTCCAGCTCTTGTTGCGCTCGTTTTATCATCTCAGGGTTCCGAATGAGTTATGCTATCACCAATTCTATGGTCGCAGCAGTCGTGTCACTACCTGCCATGAGCATGAATTCCTCCGAGAGATAAAAAATAACACCCAATTAGTTTTTTATTGCCACTTATTGACAGTCGGCTAGAATCGTACAAACTATAGCACTTACAAAAATTACAGATCTGTACCTTTAAGAGTGAGATCGTCGCCTCTAGATTCGAGCAGGACATCAAGAAAATCCTTCTCCCCCTGTTCTCTTTCATGGCATAAGTCTCAGCTGGTCTTCGCCACCCGATTGTTGATGAATGAATCTAAAAGTTTATCCATTCGTTTGGAATACATGGTCATGTCACGGCGTACACCATAAAGATCGAGGAACCCAAGAACTGGAAAAAGATCGGCCAAATTGGGTTTCAAGGCAAGATACATCCATGCCGTAAGAGCCTTGGTAAACTCCAGAGAGTCGGGATTGTGAGGATCGTACACCTCTGTACTGAACATCATATTACCTACCAGATTGAGACCCGCGTAGGCCAGAGTACTCGCAAGGTTCACGCTCTTACCCTGCACGCTGCTGCACTCGTAAATCAATCGAATCGTCTCAAATAATTGGTCTCTTCTGAGATGTTGCAAAGCTTGGAGTCTCTTGGGAGACATGAGTTCTCTATTGGAAATACGTCTGAATTTCTGCTAGTAAGGGCCATATTGAGCACATACTATGGGCGATTTGTGAAAAGAGTGTCTTGACTGCATCTATGACTGTCCGCCCAGCAAGGATTTGGTCGTGGGTTTTGAGTAACTCTTTTGCCATGGCAGGAGAGGAGACCACCACGGTTTTTCTTATTCCCGGAGAGAGTGTTGTGAGAGGCCCGTATTGCTGAGAAAGGGCAAAAAGAGACTCGCTGGTATTTTTTCCTAGCTGAAAAATGTTTCCTACAAAAGGCCAAGTAGGCGGCTGAGGTGGAAGGTGAAGGGGAAGACTCTTCTTCTTTCTTTCCATATCAATGACAACAAAACACTGCTAACGAGGACAGAAAAACAACACACAAACACTAATTGGGTATCCATCAGAATTTAGGAATGAGATTTCGTTTTCCCTCAATGCTTCAAACGCATTTATAAAAAAATATCAACACTGCTCCTGATTCAAAAATGGCCGGCCGTCAAACATACAGCTTCCGCGCGGCCAGCAAAACACAGTACGACATGTATACCCGCATTGGCCACATCGAATTTTAATTTTCAAGATGCCTTTAAAAAGCTCCGCCATATAAAATTAACGTTATAAAAATTGAAATTATATTCTTTTAATCCACCCGTCAGCACACAATAATGTGATGAACTTTCTATTTGAATATTATATTCGTGGAAATCTGAAGTACCTAATGCTTAAATTATTTACCAGGCGAACAATCCAATGGTTGAGATGATCTCTTAGTTTACATTGCCAACCTGTGACCATGCAAAATAGGGGTTTTAGCTCCTCCATTCTTAAAATAAAAAGTTTATCATGCATAATTATTGAAAAACAGGTTTACCGTTCGTAATTTTTAAAGGAACCATTTAATATTAGCTTTATGGTTTATGTAATGACAACAATATATTAGCGCCGTGCCTATCTCCCAAGCATATATCTTAAATTAGTAAGATGTCAAAGACTAGATTTATAATTTTGTCACAGAGCTATTATTATTATTATTATTATTATTATTATTATTATTATTATTATTATTATTATTATTATTATTATTATTATTATCCATGAAATTAAATGTTGTTTATTATTTATAATTTTTAGATTTAGTTTTTTTATTATATTTATTTATGTGTATTAGTGTGTTTCTTTTAATTTCTTTATATTATATTTTTTATAGTTTCATAAACTAATGTTAATTTTTAATATATGCTTTTATATAAATTAAATTAAATAAGTATTAAATATTTTATTTTCATAAGATATAAAGTCATGTCTTTTCATCAACATTCTTCATCTCAACATAATTTAAGTGTTATGTTAATTGAAGAACTAATATCTTAAAAAATTGTCTTAAATATAAAAAGTGTAAAAAAACAATAATGATATTTGAGTGCTCCTAGTAGTATGTAAGAACTTAACCCTTAGTGTGGTAGTAATTTTAAAAAAAGATTCTCATCTAAAATATAAGGTCATTAATGAAAGAGTTGTAGTTTAACTGGTGAAGATGATGGTCTTTAATACCATCCACTCAAATATAAATCCCTGTAAATATTTAACATAGAGAGTCAAAATAGATAAGTATAATGTAATTTCTTTAATAATTTTGATGGATTAGGTGTCCCTAGTCATTGTTGATTAGCTGAAAGAACCCTCCAATTTATGTGTATACTTACTCGTCAATTATAATCAACTAAATGTAATCTGCAATATAAATAGAAATGTCATTAGAATGATTTAAAAATCATAAAAAACCCAAAGGTTGCCCTCCAAATTTCATTAATTTAAAAAAAAAAAAGTAAACTAATTGAAAAAATGGTGATTTTAATAGATGGCTCAGGTTAAATGGATGGAATTTGTTCCCGTAATATGCAATGCACAATAATATCTTGCAGATGGCTAGGAGAAAGTGTGTGGTATCAAGTTTAATTGAAATATAGTTAATTTATATGTTCTTGACCATGGATAAGTCCTCAAAGTTATTAGTACCCTAGAGATACTATAATTTTTACTTTTTTTTTATTAATGTTTGTTTAAATTATGTACTATTTATTCAATAAAATGGAATTATTTTGTATGCATTAATTTTTTAAAATTTATTAATAATTGAAAAATTTGATTATTTTGTGTGTATATATGTCACTTACCATTAATTAATAATTATAATATTCACTTTTAATTTTTTTTAAAAAAAAGTTATTTCTTTAATTTATCATCAAGGTGTAAAATTTTGAAATTTTATTTCAGGTTTAACAGTGTCTGAATTGAAAATGCCACATAACAATTAATCTTTCAAATTTGATATAAAATTTTGTTGTTCGTTGCATTCACTAGCTTAGTCATATTGAATTCCATTAATTTCTTTTAATGGACAGTTATCCCCTGATGTCACGGCATTTCATTGCTAATTTCAACAAATCTTTCGGTGAAATTGATCCACGTGATTTTCTTCCCCATCTTCACCTATTTTTACAATCTTTCCCGAATTTCTCTGGTTATTCTAATTTTCATTGAATGCCCTTTGAATGAAATTATAGCATTGAAGCCACAATTTATTTTGTTGGTGTAGAATATGGCACGACAGATTTCACCTATAATCAATTCACTTGTAACACGCTTTAGGCCAAATTATTTTGGCCTCTAGTAGGTTAAGGTTTTAAGCTTGGTCCATGTAGAACACATCACTGTGAGATTTGAACTAGAATCAATCCACTTGTTTGATTTACGCCGAATTTTAATTTATCGTAGCCTCTTGAGTAACGATATTAATCAAGTTGGTGTAGAAGATGTTACTGTGGGAATTGAAGAAGAATAAATTTACGTCGAAAATTAAGTGATCTCTTTACCTAGTTTAGGAACACCCCCATATTAAAGTTAACACACGTCAAGGGTATGTTTATGCTTACAAAATTGATGCAAGAAACAATGGTCATAGGATTTCTTAGGTTCCAATTTACACTCTCATTTCCTACATATGAGAGAAAGGCATCGATATATTTCAACATTTCAATTTGAAAATAATAGCAGATATCTTTAGATTGAACCAAAAGTAATTATTTAGAAATAAATTTCAGTAAATTTTTCTAGGTTTTACTGGTTTCAATTTATTTTCTTGTTAACATGAATAAATTTCCCTGATCTAATGAAGGATCTTAGTTAACTTTATCTTATCCAGTAAATAATCATAATTGTAAAATACTAAATTTATGATGTGAAGAAGAGATTCTTTATTAATTTTTAGCATAAAAGACAATTTAGAAAGGATTTTTTTGCATAATAATCACAATTGTTTATTAATATGGATTTTAAGCAAATTAATTAGAATATAAGCTGACAAGGAGTTGTTCCCAAAACTTATATTCAAGGTGGCATGTTACAAGGAACCTATAGGCTTAACTATTCCTCTCGGGATAGAGGAATGATATCTCAACATAATCATAGTAATGCAAATTAAAAAAAAATAAAAAATAAAAAAGTTAGGCTAAACAAGAAATTACAGCAAGCTGGTAGGTTAATGTTCAACCATAGTTAGCAGATCTGAAAGCCATTAAGGTTTCAAGTCATCATTTCATGCCATTACAAAGCCAAATACAAGTTTATTAACTAGATATGAGTGCAAGAATCATATACAAGTATAAATGTACATAAACATCAAATGCATAACCATACAATGATCCTATTTGTTATTGGTCATGTAGATTTACATATAACAATAAATTGATATAGAATAATTCAAATATCTATCTATGCATTCATTAAATAATCATTTAATAATAATAATTTTTAAGTATTATTGGAATGAATTTCTTATCATTTTCTGATTTTAACTCCAGTCAACTTCATTTCATGGTACACGTTATCATGTTTATAAAATACACTCTAATAAACAAATGCACCCAATTATAATTTTACAAACCCACAACCCCTGTCATGGACACATGATTTAAGGCAAATGCATCTAATTGTAATTGTGATATCCCAAAGCAAGTCTAGAATTTGTATAATAAGTACAAAAAGGGAGCTACCATGCATCATTCGACACCCTGAGTTCCTATTTATATCCATCTAGCCAGGGATCAAAGAGCATATACGATGACAATAATGGATACAATAATGAGCCTCATAGCCCCCATGTTCCTCATTCAATCCATTATTTAGTATTAAAATGAAGGGAGGCCATTAATCAACACACCATGCCCAAATATTCTCCTTCATGAGCTCATTATAATAGTCATATTGATTATAGGAAATAATGTGGAAGTAGAGTCTATGTGGGGATATATAATCCTATCCACCCTTCCACTCTTAGGAGTACCAACAAGTATCTTTCAAAGGCCCTCTCCCAAATTGTAGTTCTGTAGTCATTGTTATAATCCATACATGTCATTGGTGTAGCGACCAATAATGTATATAGAACTAATGATAAAACCACTATGATATCCTTACATGGATCATACATATATAACTCACAAAATCAATGATTAATCGTATTATGTTAGATAACATATGAATATATCCCATAATAATGATCAAACTCATAAGATTATAGAAGAATAAACACATAAGCTAAAACATCTCATTTTTCCTATGTGCATGTTCACTCATCATTATATAAATCACTCCTCAATGTATGAAATAAAGAGTAATATTTCATTACATCCAACCAATGGAAAATATGATTTACATTTTTATCACAAATGTAGTATATCAATTATGATGAGTTATAACACTAATCTTGACCCAATATTCATAAATGATATTAATGGATCCAACTCTAAAATGCCATCAATTTATGGATGTAGGGATAAATTTTCTAAACATACATCAAAAAAAGGGTCATTATCAAAATAAATCAACAAAATTATATATTAACATAGCTTATCACATAATATATCAATACATTATTTAAATAAATCTTACTACTACACATTATGGGAGACTAGTGATTATTTACATAGCCTGCTATTAACTAACACATATATAAGGCATGCAATAATTCATGTGACACTTATAAATAAATTACCACTTTATAATTAAGAGCTGCATTATCATATATATCATGTAGATGATTCTTTTCATAAAGGGATAATACTAAAAAACATAATTTTAAGTTTGTCACAAAAATGAAATAGATAATCAAGTATAATTTACCTAAATATTTTATTATTTCAACCATGATTTGATACCAAGTATAATAGACCCATAAAATACACACCTAAATACACAAAACACTTATTTTTATGGATAAAGTATCAAATCAATACTTGTGGGATTCAACAAGAAAACATATATTAAATAAAATATCGGATAATGAAGATAAAACTTAACTTGGTTAAAATAATATTTTTAGAAATGTTAATAATATTATTTTAACATATGGCATGACATGTTTGTAAAAACCTAAAAAAGACTTAATGCCATATCAATAGAAGTATAAAATTATAAGATATGTTTTTAGTATCAATAACCATAATCATAATTAAGTGGCCCTTCATAAGTAATTTTTTGGTAGACCTACAAGATTTATTCCTAATTGAAAAATAGTAAGATATTCACAAAATCAACACATTCAATGATGAACTAGTCCACTAAAAATAGAATGTTCTTAATTTTTAGCTCTTTAATAAGCAAGGCATGCCAATATACTTAACAAGGTAAGAACCGTAACCATTTTCAAATCACTAAGAAAATAGACATATAACTCCTCAAAATCTTATTGATATTTAGGTTTGGCTTTGTAATAAGTGGCTTCTTGATATTAATTATAATTAAAATAGGTATTTACCTTTAAATTTGTATGTGAACAACAAGAAGAGTGACTATACCTTACCAGTTACTAGGGTACGACAAAGGGAGCCATATCTCATTAAGTGCCCTCCTAAATTGGGAATTAAAAAAGTTTAAAACCTTATTTTTGTTTATTTACTAATTTTAAGGCATAAAAAATCATGATGAAGGAAAAAAATTATAATTATATCAATTATGTCCCTAGAATTTAAGTATACAACCTAGATTACTATTATAATAAAAAAATAACTTGGGTGGGACTTAGGTCACCATATATGAATTTAGTTGAGAAGTCATAATTTTTAAGATTTATTAAAATTTAATGCATCCTTTTCAAGGGATATGAGTAGATTAGTAATTTCAGCTAAGAAAAATTTAATTTAGAAAGAATTAAACATATTTCTTTGATGTGGGTCTAGTGAGAGATAATTATATAAGGGCATCCATATGGTTGAATGGCTTAATCATACTAATTAGATTTAACCAAGGGAAATATATTGTCTTCTCTAAAACCATCAATTTTATATATTGCAACCGACAACTAAGACATTTATGGAATCCATAGATCAAGTCCTATGTTCTTCCATGTCACATTGTAAATGTATAAAAATAAGAACAAAAACATAATATTTTTCCTTATTTAAAAATGTTCATAGGTTAGGTTCGACCTAGATGAAGTAAAATCCTATAATGAATAATCATCTTAAAGCAATGACATATACAATACAATCTCCGTTTTAAGTATAGTTTTATAATTGAAAGGCATGCTCCATAGGAGCTTAAAAACAATCTTAATTACCATTAGAGAAAATAAGAGATATTTTAAACATGTTATTCTATAGGGTTAACTACTTGAATAGGTGTTAACATAGCACATATACAAATAATTAAGTTTGACATCATTTATAAGAGATATTTTTCTTGAGACTTTAATATTTATGATCTCCTACAATCCTGCACTATAAGCAAAAAGTAAGTTATATCAACATACACTAGCAATGTTTCTCCTTGAAATTATAGTAGTTTCATAATAAATATAAATATAATAGGCATATATTAATCTAATATGAATCTAGCATAAAGTGATGTAATCACTTCCTTATACCAGTATAAATGCTACTTGTATTAAGTATACATGCCATTCCATTCGTTATAAAAATAAATAATTATGTGGAACTCACTTCCTCAATATGATAATACAAACATGAATGTTCATACAATCAAGAGTATAAGGAACAAAACCATATTAAAAATATTATGGTTTTGTTTACCTTTATATTGAGATTTGGTAGATTGGCATTGTGAGATTTGAAGAAGGAAGGGTTTTCAAAATAAAATTCTTTGAATGAAAAATGATGATTAAATATATTAACCAATCAAATTTGTTTGTGTGCTCATGTTACTAAAACAAAATAATATTTTGGAAAAATATTACGACAACTAACATTTGGAAAAATTAATATACAAATATGTCACATCCCTTATTACAATTTCCTTGATATATGTATGAAAATTTGTATGTAATAGTAAAACACTTTAGAAGTTTGAGGTCTATGTGGCACACTATCTTTACAATATGTTTTTATTATTATTGGTAAGACATGTTTTCAATAGGGACCCTACCCTTTACAAGGAGAATTAAATAAAAAGAATAAAAGATCAATGAAGCTCCTCTACCTATGAGAAATGAAGTAAATTATATAAATTCTAATAAAATGTTGTAAACATATTTTAGCACACAAAAAAAACCCAAAAACTATTGCCCTCTCATCATATTTTATTTTTGAGCCCTAAGAGTCATATTCAATAGTTCTAAATCTATCTTACCCTTTCCTATTTTTTAATTTATTACCACCTTCCATTCTCCCCCTTCCCCTAAATTTATAAATTAGGAATGTAGACTTCCAATACATGAATCGGCTTTCAATTCAATAATAGGACCAACAATCCATCACCTTTAACATTGGTTGAATGAATGTGATTTAAAGGAATCCTAACCATAGAGCCTTCACCATAATCAAAAATTCCATTTATATGTTAAACACAAATTCATTCTCTAGCAAAATTTTAAACTCTTTAGCTAAAAAATATACAAAAAGATCTATATTTTTATTGGTAAGATCCACAATTTTCACAGAGGTCTTTAGGATCACATTAGGCCCTTCACTTTCATCATCACTTTCAATAATGACTTGAATAATTTTATGTCAAATCCTAGCTTCCTTACACTAATTATTAGATTTTTATGCTTAATATTTGGACAATAAATGACTAAATTTCTAGTTTGAAAACATATTTGGCAAATAAAAGGTACTCCTTCAATGTCAAGTGTCTAAGTTCAATAAATGTCCCTAATATTTAGCTCGAAATGTGTAGGGAGATCCTTAGAGATATCTCCATTTACAATGTGTAGGGAGAAGTAGAATGTCCCCTTTCTTCTATTACAACACAAATAATTTAAATTTACCCAATAGTATTTATTATGGCATTAGACACAATATTATCATAAAATATAAGAGGAAGATTAGGCAACTAGATCTAAATAGGTTCTATGTTGAAAATTTCTATGTAAGGGTTGAAATCTAGATGTTAGGGATTAACTAGGAGAACATGATTATCCCATATCTAAAAAAATCATAAAAAATGGCCTCTTTATCTTTTATAGAATAAAAATTAGATTGAAAAGAAGTTTAGAATAAGGTTGGATTTGAATCTTACCTTCATCTACATCTAACTAGTTTTTTGAAATCCATCCATGAAGGGATATGTGTCTAATAAAGAAAGCATTGACTTGATAGATAAAACTCTCGGTTGAGAGTCTATCTTCCCTTTCCAAGATCACATCCATATCTTATTATTCAAACTGGACTACATGAATAACATTTTTAGGAATTAAAAAAATAATTGGTTTCTTTTTATAATGGTTTAGTAAAGGAGGGTCATCGGGACTCCGTTGCCTTCCCCCATTTTTTATCTGAATCTATTTTTTCCATTTTTAACTCCAACTTCCACTAGCATAGGGTCACACCATATAGAATATCTAAGAAAGGTTAAACCTGGTCTAAGACTAGATTTGGTAACCCTACCAACTATAACTCTTATAGATTCCATCTAGTGGTACTCATGTCCTTCCTCATTCATTGCATCTACCATTGGATTTTCATAACTATTATTAACTTGTTGGTATGGGTTTGGTGAAGTGGGATTAACTACCTCTGATCCATGCATATCCCCAATTATCATGTTAACATCTTTCCCTACCTTCATAGTCAATCTAGTTAAAGTTCTATTCGAGTCTCCCCTAATAGGTCTATATCTATAGCCACTAGTAAAGGGAGATAAATTGGTTAAAAACCATAAATCTATTTCTATCACTAGTGGGAGAAGTATCCATTTCATTATTTTTATATCTTCAAGGTATGTTCTAACAACTTGCTCATCACTTTACCATACATCTAAATTACATTAGTAATTATAATAGAATAATAAGCCTATTAAATTCAAGGTCTTATATATTTAACCAAATATTTAAATATCTAAAACTAAATTTAGATAATATTGAAAAATAAAACATCTTTAGTTCTCTTAGACTCAACCTATAGTATCCCGCAGCTTGAAACTTGGAATTTTAGACATCAAGAATAAAGTCAATTCCAATGTAGAATATTCCAAAACTTGGTTATATCATTTAAATATGTGTGGATTTGATTTTTTCTAGAAACAACTCCACATCCCTCTCCAAAATGAAAAACTACCCTTATGTCTTAGAGGGTATTTTCAAATTTATCCACAAGCTTACTATAGAAAGTACAATTGATAAATGGTATATGTTAATTAAATCTAGACCTACATTTTACAAAATAGATATATTTGAATATTGATATTCTCAGTTGGTTCTTAGCCACTTTTATTTCATAATGATTTATTAATATGTTTGGTATTGACCCATTCAGGTTTGTCAAATGTTCTCTCTATCTAAAAGTAGAATAAATTTTATTTTCTAAAAAAGGAGACAAAGCTACATGGAATACAAAATTTTTAGATCTTGTATTAAGAATATTCAATTAAATTTTATATAATAAATAAAACAACTTAAGTTTATCCTCTATTATCCCTTCTAGTCCATTAGCATTAATAGTGAAATAACCTCTTCTATATCTAATGGATTGTTCTGTATTAACTTGTACCATTTTCCCATAGATGTGGGCACAATTTTCCCATGATAATTAATATGGATTTTGAATCACTAACTAGAGTATAATCTGACCATAAAGTAAGCATGTTGCTTGAATTGTCATAGCCATTGGAAGAAGAAACATGGAGAAATTGTTCCTCAAAGATTATGAATTTATACCTTGGCTTTTTCAATGCTTATTTAAATATTTAAGGTTATCAATTCCCCTTTTTTATTTCATTTGTTCTATTTACATGTATTTTATATAAGTATTTTTTGGGTAAAACTCTAGTGTTAAAGTGATACACCTTACTCTATCAATTTTAGGATGTTTAAAATACTCAAAAACCTAATTTACATAACTTATTCAATGTCCCTATTTTTTTTGGAAGTAGTCTTGAGATAGAAGACTAAGCCCAAAATTAAGCCCCTTAACCCAATAATTTGAAACCCCTTTATATCTTTTGTCAAAGGGACAATTAAATTAGTTCTCGATCTTGAAGAGTGGTTCTCATATAAAGGTGTCATATGACATTTCAAAATCTTATGGCTAATAGTTTTAGACCTACTTTCCTAGATAACATAGCTATTTCATGATGGACTATAATCTTATGTATTTATGCCATTTATTATTGAGATTATGGATTTAGCTTGTTATACCATAGAGAGAACATGATGGATCTTATTTTATGTGTAGATGATAGGAAAAAAAAGAAAAAAATGTATCAATTTTGAGATGATATTGGTATAGATTTGAATTTAGTTCATTGGGTTAGTATTTATGTTGATGCAGTATAGAGGAAAATATAAAAGTGGTCATCCACCTTACATAAAATAAAATACACAACAACTTGATCTCTTGTCAAAATGGTAAATTGTAATTAAATGAAAATGGGCATGTTACATTCAAATGTATATTAACATGTGGTCATTAATAAGGAAGAACAAATTACAAAAGGGTTTATGACAAGAGAATGTTCCAAATATGAGATGAAAAACATTAAACGTAATAAATAAATATGAATGGACTTTGATCCCTAATGAGAAATATAAAATATCAATGGGTAGATAGAATTCCAAAGGCCAATAATCAGAAGAATAAATGGAAGAATTGAATATCTAAAGTAAGATTGATCATAATCCATGAGCAAGTGAGAAAGTAAATAATGTCCATTATTTCTCTTGTAGTGGGATTAGTTAAGTAGATTGAGAGCTCTGACACAACTGATATAAATAAAAGTATCATAACGTAAATTTGAACAAGCATTTTTAATTATAAAATAGATATTTAGTGAGAAGGCACATGGAAAATTTAATGATTATGACCTTCCATAGGGAGGATACTGAGTAAGAAAATGATATTAGGGAAATAAAAGAGTAATTACCTAAAGGAGAAAGGTCACAAAATACTACTATGAAAAGATAATGACCGAATAAGTGTTGGTATTAGCCTTAATCTTGTTATATTTTTATTGTATGAAAAAACTAACATTTCATTAATATAATTATTATGATTGAGCTTTATTCATTTCCATCTTTAAAGAGTGAAATTTAGATATGATATTTACATTTATTTTTATTACTAACAACATCTTTTATAGATTTGTATTTAAAAAAAAAAAGTGGCTAGAATATATTTAGCTTATGATATTTTTCTTCTTCTTATTATTTCGTTTCTTTCCATCCTCTGTATTTTTTAGGTAGGTTTAGTAAGAATAAGAAGAGTGCTTGCATTAAGTAGTTTCATTGGGTTCATTAGTGTCTTGGGAGACATTTCATTTCATGGGTTGAGCTATCTCCACCAAACATGACCAAATTATTATGATAACACTTAGATCTCAAGCTCTTATTGTTTTGAGTAGCATGTGCTCATTTTGATAATTTATAGTATTGAGCATTTATTTGATTTTTTTTAAATTGACCTCTTTTTACTTGGCTACATTTATATGATTTGAATGTGATCCCTTCTATGTTTACCAGTTTTGAACCATTTTTATCAACTGTTGATCTTATATAATATGGTTTTCATCACTTAGTTATTTAAGTCAAATTTAAAATTATATTCAAAAACATGTATTATTATCAATTGGAAAATAATGGGTGTTTAAGTGAATAATATACAATCTAGTTAGAATATTTGTCAATATGCCCTTATGAAAATATGCACTCATTGTGAGGGTGGCCAAATAGAACATGGAAACAAATCATCTATCTATTTAGTATATTTTCATTTGAATGTTGAAATCTAACCAATAACTAATCAACTTCCTTTTTGTGGTGCACTGTTCTTACATACATTCATTTTTCTATGTCATTACGAAATGAGGGATAAACTATGATTGTTTCTATTTCCGTAGAGTTGAGAATTATAGGATAAATGTGATAATTTTGGGTATAATCATACACAATATTTTTGAATGTACGTTTACATTATTGAAATGTAATAAGATATTTTAATTCACATGATAATATAGATCAGATATATGAGTCCTTGAATAAATATGGAAAATAAAACTCAAACTATTATTGAGTCAAAATGATGAATGACCTCAAAGATGTTATCACAGTTTCCTTTTAAAGAGTATGGTATAAAATGATTATCTCATTTCAATAGATTATTTTTATAGATGAAAGGCTCATCTATTGAAAAGGTTAAATAAGATCTTAAAATATTCTTGGTCATGTCTAATATTAAATAATTATGCTTAGGATATGAAATCATGTCTTAATGAAATGATGTTTGTTTTTTTTTTAATAGATTTTTTTATATTTAAATGTCCTAGTCATTTAAGTGGTTGATTATAGTATATTGATAGTTTAAGATATGTATGTGAATGAATAATAAGTTTCTTAAGGCATGAATTATATAGTCATATGTTACTTTTGCATTTTCCTTATATAAGTCATAATTACCCAACATGTGTCTTTACGTAAATTTGAGTAGTCTAATTAATAAGTGACTTTGATTTTATAATGTGGGTTGTATACTCCTTGACTTGAACATCTAAAATAATTTTCACCTTAACTTAAAAATATGTGTTTTGGTCTAGATATTATATTGGATTCACACATATCAATAATGTTTTGTCTACCATGTAAAATTGAGCTAAGAGATAAAATGTTTATCACCCTATATAAAATAATAATGAAATCCTTTAGGGATCTTACATCTTGGAACTCACTAGTTTTGGCACAAAGTTAAAATCATTTTGAATAATTTAGGTGCATTCAATTCCTTGTTATATGTCCATAAAATTTGGCAATAGCTCCTTTGATAAAATCCTTAGGATTTCACATTTCCATTAAGACATAGACATTTTCAATCTAAACTCTTCTTCTTTTGACTTGGACAACCTTGAGTCTTAATGGATTAGGCCATAAAACTTTAAATTTTACTTATTAAATCAAACCAATCTTTACCTTGGTTGACAACTTAGACTTTTTTTATTTAATATTTTGAAAATTTGGACACCTACCTTTCCATTGTTAGATTAAAAATTCATACCCTTGGACTTAGCATGTTATTACTCTATCAGTTTCATAAAATCTCAAAGATGTGATATTGTGACATGTGGTAAGATGAAAGTGATTCACATCATCTCAATGATTGCTTTGAATATTATCCCCTAGACTGACTATGTAATCATGAAGCATGTTATGTTACATTTACCTTGTTAATTTGAAGTCCTAGATCATCATAAGGGTTTTTCTCAGCACTAGCAAGAGTGTGAGCATGTAGAAACAAGGCTCATGGCATTAAACATAGACCATAAAAGCCAAAAATGTCTTAACACAATTTAATAAATAGGGAGCTTATGAATATGGACCATGTGGAGTGAGAAATACTAATCAGACCTGTAGTAAGTTTACAATCTAATGTAGCGATCATATGTAGTGTCTAGAGGGACTACAAACAAGCACAATTAAGACTAAGATATATGTTGTGATAGCATGATATTGTTTCAAGTGGAAAACCCACTATATTAAAAATGAGTGTAGAGAGTAGATAGTAAAGTGAGTATGCTCTTTAATCCCATAAGATCTAGTCGATGCTAACTCAATTGCCCTATAGGTAATAAAATTTATTTCAGGTGAATTTACTAAGCTAAGACTGATATGTCGATAAGTTAACCTGAGTTAAAATGTTCCTTTTTATGTAATTATCTAGGATATGACCCAATTTACATTATGAAATTAATTAAGGATTAAGTCTTGAATTAAATAGTTAATTTTAAGGAATTTACATAGTTTTTATAGTAGTATGCCAACAACAGAGGATTCTCATTTAGTGTCTATAAGATCAAATTTATAGGCATTTTATAATTTTTCTAATTTTTTAATTGTTATGGTGAGATTTTATTTAACCCTAGGGTAATGTAGATGATTATTATATCATTGAACCATAACTCATAGGTCCCAAGTTTGTAACCTAGCACATGTTAGTCCTATCAGAGAGTGTTTACCCTAGCTTCATTAATTTGATACGATTAATTATGGAAGTTCTCATGAGAAAACCTCATAAAAACATGGATGTGCATTTTGTGTGTGTGTGTGTGTGTGTGTGTGTGTGTGTGTGTGTGTGTGTGTGTGTGTGTGTAGCTATGAATATTATCAATAACATGTTCTTTTGTCTCAAAAATAAAAATTATGCAGTCATTTTGGAGTCGCACTTGAGTATGCTAAAAAATAATAACCATGTGGCCCATTTTTTCAATATTCAATAGATATCAATTAAAATATTAATTTATTTCATAAATATATATTTACATAAATTATAAAATGAATTATAAATAATTCATATAGCTCTATTTATAAGAATCAAATTATTTCATGTTATCAAACCACATAGTACAATAAAATTATGACCCCATAGTCTTGTAAAAATGTTTATGAGAAAAAGAAACATATTAATATTGAATTGATCAAAAAAAAAAAAATTAAAACCCATAACATATTTTCACATATAGCATAATATGTTCCATTAACTAAAAATAAAAAAACAAGCAACCATGGCTACTTCTTCCCACAGAAAAATCATTTAAACCATATACCACTTAGCATGTTTTTTAAATTATTTATCAAATTCTTATTCATTTTTTATACAACTCCACTTTGTTGTGGTGTATATGGAGTTATATTTTTCATTTTTATTCCATAGTCCTTATATAATTTCCAAAAATTAGTTTATTAGTATTCTTCAACATTTCCATCCCTAAATATTTTAGTCTTCTCTCTTTCTTATTTTCAAAAAGATCCTTAAACTCCTCAAAATTACTAAAAGTCATAGATTTAGCATTGAAAAAATAAACCCAATATTTTCTAAAGTAGTCATATATTAAAGAAACATAATAAAAATATTTCCATAGCATCAAAACATTCATAGTTACAAACACATCCTTATAGATGAAATGGAAAATCTACTGGGAAAATTTAGTCAAGTTTTGTTACCAGTTAAAATTCTAACATAAATCAATATCTAATGTGTAGTTATAAATTCCTCCAACCATACATTTCTATTTTAATACTCAAGGCCTTTATCTATGATTTGTCCCATCCTATGATTCCACATCATTATTTTATATAAAATAGATGTATGAGCATGATTTGAATTATTTGTTCACCTCAAGAACCATAAACCAATTGCATTCATCATGTATAGTGCTTACTTTTAACTTTAATAATGTTCCTCTATGGACTCCTATTTCAAGTACCATTTCTCCATAAATAATATTATAATTGTCTTTATTAAACACTACTTTCACACTCACATAATTCATATTGTTTATAGATATTAGGTTTCTATTAAAACTTGAAGTTATAATGACTTAAGATATGGTTTTAACCCTTCCATTTTAAACCTTAACTTGACTCTCCCTCAACATTTGATCTTATATTTTGAGATATATATTTAGAATATATCATCCTAATTAGTCCTTTAATATTCACAAAACCACTCCTTATGAGCGGTAATGTAAAAATAACCCCCTGATTCAATCAACCATGCACCATAACATGCATGCCAGCTAAAAGTTTCCAATAATAAATCCTCTGATTCTTGACTAGTGGATTTTGTTTTTTATAATTTGAATCTCTATATGTATTACCCTTTTAAATGTTTTTATATTTAATGTCCTTAAAATTTCCTATTTTATTATAGTTACAACATTTTCTCTTATCTTTTGATATACTCTTACATTTACTTATATACTTTGAGTTTATTTAATTTATTTTAGTTTTTTCTCGGGAAAAACCTCATGAACAAGGAAATATTTATTTGAAAATCATCTACAGAATTATACATAATTTATTATAATAATAAAGAGCACAATATTTTCTAAATTTTAAGATTCAGGTTGAGAAAAAAGTAATGTAAGACATGTTTCTTCATAAATATAAATATAATCTTTCTTGCAACATAAATATCCATTTCAAAATAAATCTATGTTACTTTGACCTAGAAAAATGTATTAATCATGTTGTATGCACAAATTGATCCATTCAAAGGAATTTACAAAGGCTCTTTATCATAAAAAATAATTTTAAGAGAGAAAACACCTTATAGATAATGGGAATCACTCTTTATAATCCTCTTTACATTCTCTAACCCTATATCCCTCCTAACTACTGTGTACCTCTATTTTGTGCCCATATTTTCTTTGTTTCTCTCTTATTGAGCATGGATAATTAAAGCACTGAATTATGATAAGTTTAGGCCTATAGGGGTTGAATGCCACACCTATCCTTTTGTTTATCTTTATAAGGCATAATAAACATTCTTTCATTTTAACAAAAAAAATAAAAAATTCAAATGGAATATATGGAGATTTTGTATTTTTTTGAACAACCTTGTGTATTGGATTGTACTCTTCCATTTAACATTTCAAAGCTAAGATATTCTAAAATATCAAGGAAGGAAATCAGTGTTCCCAACATTTATGATGTTCAATTATCAATACATAGTTTATGATAATTTAAATTTTCATTTTTATTATGTACTTTATAATTTGTATCCCAACCTAAATTCTTCACATGTGGTATGGAATTACATCCCTTTGTTTTCCCCTATAACTAATACCTTTTTACATTATCATTTATAAATTAAGATACAATAAAAATCCACCAGATTTCAACAAAGTCACCATCAAATAAATTTTTACATCTTAGGAGGATATTATCATTCAAAAATAATATTTCATGTCAATTTGAGATTATTTTAGATGTACATTATTCATGTTTGAATTCATATTATTTAAAAACATTATATTATACTTTTGACTAGACTTCATTATATTCACACACCTACACGTGTGCACACACGCGTGCACTCACACACACACACACACACACACACACACACACACACACACACACACACACACACACACACACACACACACACACACACACACACACACACACACACACACACACACACACACACACACACACACACACACACACACAAAACCACACTTTTGAATGGTTCTAAATTTTAAATTATTATTATTACACTTTAAAAACTCCCAAATCAAATTATTATGTTACATTCTCTACTAACCATTAACCATTAATATTTTATTATAGATGACTAGTTTCTAAGCCATATGGTAACCAATGAGAGGGGTCCATATTTTAAGGTATGTATGGATGGTTTTATAAATATAATAATAACCTTATTATACCTTATGTTGGCACCCAAATTTGAAACTTCTAGGTGGATAGATGTATCCCTTAAGAGAATCTTTTTTTCTTAAAGGTGAAAATAGAATAAACATTGTAACACCATTGAATGTAAACGATGAGGGGTACTAATAAATCATAAGCTCATAAAATTTCATGGAAGTGTCATATAATAATGATATATATGATCATATTAAAATCATGATGAGGAAGAAATGGATTCACATTTAATCTCATAGTGAAAACTTGTATTAGGGACCAAATGTGCGTAAATATAACACATAGTCTTTGAACCACACACAATTGATGAAATATCTTCAAAAACACTACTTGATGGTTTATAGACACAATAATGACCTTATTATAACCTCCATAAGCACTGGAATCAAAACAAAGAGGAGAGTAAATGCATCCATTAAGATAATATTTTGGTTCTCAAATTGAAAAATGTAACAAACTTTATGCAGTCCTTCCAAGTAAACACTTAGGGATAGATACAAATCATAATATTATTTAGTTTTGAGGGGAGTAATATAATCACATATAATATTATATTTTAATTATAACAACAAATAAATGACATCCCCATTTTTATCACATTGGAAAGTTACTTTAGGGTCAAAAATTTGGTTAGTATAGCATGCAAATTTTAAACCACATGCCCAATTAGTGAACCATATTTGATAAAAATGTCTAAATAGTAATATAGATTAAATAATTACATTATTATACCTATTTAAACCCATATAATGGAAACTTATAGGTATTTGGGTTCATTCTTTAAGATAATCCTCCTTTTTGTAAAGGGAAAAATATAATAAACTTTGCACAACCGTTGAACAGAAACTGTGATGGGTAGAGACAAACTTTAAGTAAGTTAAAATTAAATGTGAAAGTATAATAAAAATAAATTAGAGTATTATAATCTACGTGTAATGAATAAAAAATGGTTTCATGTTTTCTCTTTTACCAAATACTTGCTTCAAGGATAAAAAGTTGGTTACTATAACACATATCTTTCATACTACACATGAAATCAATAAATATTTTTATCAAATAAATTTTATTTGGTTTATTAACATATTAATTACCTTACTCAACCTTATATCATCCCTTATACTTAAAACTTGTAGGTAACTAGGCACGTCCCTTAAAAAAATATTCTTGATATTAATGCAAAAAATGAAATGTACTTTGCATAGTCATTGCATGAAAACCATGAGGGTTACTTATAAAAATATCCTATAATTTCATGGAGGATTAATATATGAAAAATATATATTAATATGTTTATTGAAAACATAACATTTTTTCTCTCGCAATGAAAACATTATTTAGTGACCAAAATGGTAAATGTATAATGCACAAATTTTGAACCACAAGCCCAATCTATGAGATATCTTTGTGGATAAACTTATATGGACATAAAAATTATATAATTACCTTATATCACCCTTCTTCATCCCATACACTCAAAACTTGTAGGCATTTTGACACATCCCTTAAGAGAATCTTGTCATTCTTAAGGAGAAAATGAAATGAAATTTGTCTAGACATTGCATGCAAACCATGAGTGGTGGAGACAAAATTTAAACTTATAAAATTATATAGGAGAGTAATATAATAACCCATATATATATTTTTTCCACTCATGATGAGGAATAAATATTGATACATTTTCTCTCATAATGAAAACTTGATTTATGAAGCAAGAGTTGGTTAGTATAACATGAAACTTTTGAACCACATACCTAATTGATAAATATTTTTTATAAATGCATATATATCTACTTTAAAATGAAATAATTCCAACTACCCTAAAAATTAAAAATTTTAGTTGGTCAGATGCCTCCCTTAAGTTAATCTTCTAGTTATTAAGGGGGAAAACATAATGAAATTCACACAACCCTTGTAGGAAAACCTTGAGGGGTAGGTATGTAATTTAAGTTTAATTTTCTTTTAATAATAGAATAATATAATCAACCCATATACATCTACCTTCCATTCATAATAATAAATAAATGATATCACATTTTCTCTTATATATAAAAAAATTCTTAAGGGACCAAAACTTTGTCAGTATAATGATCAAATTTGTAAACACATACATAATTGAAAAACATATTTATGGACAAATTGATATGGGAATATAAATTAAATAATTATCTTATTATACTCTATATCATCCACCAAATTCAAAACTTATGTTTAGATAGATGCATCCCTTAAGATAATCTTATTGTTTGTAAGGGAAAAACTGGAACAAAGTTTTTTCATTCATTACACGCAAACCATGAGGTGATTAGATTAAATCTAATCTCAAAATTTCATGGGGGAGTGATTTTATAATCCAAATAATTATATTATTCCACTTATGGTGAGGAATAGATTATTATATGTTTCCTATTTTAGTGAAAACTTTCTTTATGGACACAAATTTGGTAAGTATAAAAAAAATTTGGAACTAGTCCAAACCAAACCACAATACTTGGAAAATCAATCAAATTAAAATCATAATTTCACTTCTATTAATATATTTTAAGGTATCTTTTTACACATGCACCAACACCATCATTCTCCCCTTTACCATGCCCAACCTCAAATAATCTATAGAAATGTTGTACCCCACTCTTATTATGTATCCTATCCAACTAGTAAAACACTCAAAAATGATTAAACTATCCTAAATAATCATCTATAAAAAATTTGTGTGTATTAAAAATGATTTTTATTGCATTCACATTTCTATATAATATCTCAAAAAACCTTGGATGAACTCTAGAGAATGTGAATTTTCATCACTAATGCAAATGTTTTATTCCATGAAAATATTTTTACTATCATTTTTGTTATCATGTGCATGTACGAATGTAATATGTAAAATATTTTTAAATTTAATTGAATTATAGTACTATAATTGAACCTCATTTTGTGTGTTTAGTTTGTATTTTTAGCAATTTCTAAAATTGAAACAATGGTCTCTTGTGGGAATTTGTCCTTACATAACATGAATTGATCATATAAATTTTTTTTTGGTCTGTGTGTGTTTCATATTGGTAGATAATATTCTTCTTAAATTTAAACATGAAATAAAATATAAATACTTGGATCATAACCAACTCACATCTTGATGACTATTTTCCATATGTTAATTTATAATTTATAGATTGTACTTCCTAAAATCAATTATATCCTTTCCCAATTTAAGTGAAATTTCATCATGTATATGACTCAACAAATATGATAAAAAAACAAGTGTTACATATTTTACATAAAATTTATTTGGAAAAATAAAAACTACTACTGAGGTACCTAACATAAAATAGCTATGATTAACTCAATTGAAATTTGAGCTGGAGAAGCCACCATACATTAAATCATAATCTTGTCAATATGTAATGTACAATGTGTATATAAAAATAAATAGAAACATAAACATAAACATGGATCCAAAATCAATACATGTTGAAGTTTGGTCAATTTTTATGTATAATTGCTTCACATATGAAATGACATTTCAATAATTACAAATTTTCCATTTAAATTTTCAAGAGAATTCTTATATAATTTTGTTTGGGTCATGTCCAATAAGTGTTTCACATATGTCCAAATTTTTTGAACCTTTTCCTTTTAACAACTTCTATTATATTAGGTGAGACCTTATTGTTGTCATTAAAAAAAAATCAATCAAATATTTTATTCATTCAACTAATACCTTGTACTTATTTGGGATTCTACCACTAAATACCACACCATCGATGAGTAAAGGGTCATTGATTCTCATTCTTCTTCGTAATGATTTAATTATATTTTTCTTATTCAAGTTTAGGGTTGTTCTTATTTGACTAAGAAATAACCCTCTAGATGTTATCTGAATCACTATAACTCCATTATCACTTATCTTTCCATATTACTATCTTTGTTTCAAGTTTTATTACCTTTGCATTATATGCATTTTTTGGATTACTTGCTATTGCATTATTTATTATATATGGATTTCTTATTCTTAATCCTAAATTATAGATAACAGTGTAAATGTTTTACATTTTAATCAGTTGAATAAATAATTGACATCATTTTATATATTTTTTCTTCTTAAATACATAATCCTATACAATTTGAGCATGACATTTTAGTGTATGTTTTACCATTTTATCTTATATATGTTCTAATATATTCTAGTCTATTTTATGGTGCACATGGAATGGGTGAAACTTATTCCCGTAATATGGAATTTAAAATAACATCCTAGAGATGCCTAGGAGAATTTTCATTGTATCAAATTATAGACAAATATAATGAAGTTATGCATTCATGTCCATCGACAAGTCTCCAACATTTTTTGTCTCTAAGGATACCATATCTTTCACTTTACTTTAAAATTTGATTTAATTATATATTATTTATCTAATAATATGGAATTATTATGTGTCCATTAAATTTTTTTAAATTTATCAATGAAAATGATTAAAATGTTCATTTTTTATTTAAAAAAGTAAATTTTTTAAATTTATGTTATCATTAGTGTAGATTTTATTTTAAGTTTTACATTTTTTTAAAGAAAATGACACATAACAATTCATCTATTAGATTTTCTATGAAAAAATAGTTTTTCCATATATTTACTTCCCTTGTAATATTGAATTTTATTAATAATTATTAATAGATAGCCATTTTATAATTTTAAGGCATTTCATAGCTATTTTCCCTAAATATTTTTGTGAAAGTGATCCACATGCTTTTCTTCCCCATATGTATCTATTTTTACAATCAGTCTCTAAATTTATTCGATTATTATTGCATTTATTGAACCCATTTAGATGTAATTATAGCATTGTATTTCCCACATTAGGTTAAAAATGTTTTATGAGATATTGAAGAGACTATTTATTAATTTAATGGCAATTTAATGGCATCTATGGTGTCAAAGTGTTTTTCAATCTATGTAGAGTATGCCACTCAAAGATTTGAACTAGAATTAATTCGATTCTAACATGTTATGGGCCAATTTTAAATTATTTTATCCTCTCTTAGGTGAAGTTTTTATTCTTGGTCGATGTAGAACATGTTATGTTAAATTTAAACTGGAATCAATTTACTTATCTAATTTATGCCTGTAGAAATATACCAAAATCTCTAGGTTGAAAACAAGCATTATAGAAGAAGATTGTTCTCTAGTAAATTGAATGAAAAAAAAAGAGTGTACATATAGACAAAATATATTAGTTTTAGTGGAGTTTTATAAATGCATTAACTGCCATTTAACACACATGTGCTAAACCTAACTAGGCTTATTTATAGTGAAGTATGCAAGCTACCAATGTTTGCATGTATCAATAAAGGTCAATAGAAGCATTAATAGAGGTAATGGAAGCATTAACTAAAAGCTAACTTATACAATACACTAACGCCCCCCATTAAGCATAGCTTAGGTGGTTGGAAAATAAAATATGGGTCCTAGTAACAAGCCCTGCTGACGAATCCATGTACAATGTAACTCTCAAAAGTGGAGTATATGGAGAAAAATAATGGGAAAAAACTCCCCCATAAAAGAGATACAAAGAAAATAAATTAGGAATAGAAATCCCCACACCAACACCCCCTCTTAAGTATAGCTTATGTGTGTTATAAAATTGGGTCATAGTGCTGAGGCCTGATGAGATACCCAAATACATAGTGATGATCCTCATATCCTAAAAAATGTGAAAAATGTGTGCCTCCATAAAGAAGAGAGAGAATATATGCATAGAATGTCACATGGAGAATTATATAGAAGGTCCATCTATAAAAAATACTATCCCTTCCTTATACAATAAAGAAACCATGAGTTGTCAAACTACTAAATTCCCACTCAAGTGGAGTGTAAATAGGAATCATGATGTAGATCTCTAAAAAATGCTCAAATGTCTCCTGGCTAATGCTTGAATGTGCCAAAGTTTAATCAAATATCATAGGATTAAATGTATAAGATAGAAATGAAGAATCAAACAATGAAGGAGAGAGAATAGCTAGAGAAGAAGATAGACATAGAACCTTCACTAAAGGAATGTTCATGTGAAGAGTAGAGCATGACTCACCAACTGAAGAAAGAATGTCCACAAGAAGAGATGAGTAGTCAATGCTCATAATATGTGTACTCATACTAAAATAAGTAAATTCCTTTTAAATTCAAGTCTATGAAGGCTCTAAAAGAGAAACAATATGCATAGGAATGGAAGTAGAATCTACAATAAGACAACTAAAATCTAGTAAAATCTTGTCCTATAGTGGGAGATCGACACAAGCAAGATCATTATCCACCATGGATGTATCATCATAAGAAATAAAATCATAAGGAGAGAGTACAATAATATTTGAAGAGATGATAGGAAGTGGAGGAGGAGGTGTGACATAAATCTTAGCACGATCATCGAAAAGACTTTGTAGTATGCTCCAAATAGTGCATAGACACTCTATATTCCACATGGAAATGAATATCTATGGAAATATGAAGTAACAGAGTGGAAAAAACCTTGTCACAAGTATTAACACACTTAGTGAACCAAATAAGATCAGTGGGTACAATAATCTTTCCATATAGGAATGGAATATGATTTTTGTGTATAAGAAAATATTCCATATAAAAATGCCATGAAGAATAATTATCCTTCCTAATAAGGATCACTAGAGATGAAACAACTCTCCTCATCTGGAGTATCTCAAATGGGGTCAACATGACTAAGTGAAGACACTAGAAAAGTGAATAAATGAAAAAAATACTCTACAATTAACCTCCTAAAACACACTTATGAAAGGGACATTAGACATAGCTAAGAATGCATCCAAGTGAGTAATAAATGATAGAGTAGGTAAACAATTGTGCACTCTCTAAAGATGGAATTTGGACTAAGCCAAAAATGAGTCCATACAGATGAGAACAATTAGTGCACAAAGTATGTTGTAGAAAGTAGTAGGATCGATGGCCCCCCAAAATTTGTTACTTTATAAATTTAGTGTGTTTTACTAAATAAAATATACCAATGGAAAGAAGGAAAAAAATCATGCACTTTTAAAAAAAGTGGCACTCAATTCTGAGTTACCAATCAAAAGTTATAGCAAATTACTTTTTTCATCATTAATGGTCTATTTAATTAAATTCCACTTAAAGTTTAAATGCTTGAGCCATATAACTGAGAAAGAGGCCTTCCAACCACTTGTTGGAACTAGAACAGAGAGGCTAACATCCTCAAAACAACAAAAGACAAAAAAATGCTTGCTTGTACACTTTGACATTCATTTATATGGGAAACACTTATAGAAAGTGTTTTAATTATTAAAAAATAAAACTATTTTAAATAAAATTAAAATAGGGTCTAGTTTTTAACATTTATAGAAATAAAAAAATATCTTTTTAAAAATGTTAAAAAATATCATATTTTCTAAAAAGATTTTTGGCTTTTAACTCGGAGATTATTGAGGTGGCACTTATGCATGAATAATGTTAAATCCAACCTTTGTCTTCACACGTTGTAGAGAGATATGTGCCACCCACTTCTGAAAAATTGCTAGGGGCCACCATGGTTCATGCACAAGTTTGGAAATTTCCAAAATGGTTGGGTGCTACCATGTGAAACTCCAATAGGTTTGGAAATCAAAGATATTCACCACTTGAGAGAGAGACACACAATCAATTCTGGTCAATTGATCTCCTAGAGATACAGGCTAGAATCCCAAGCTTGAAGGAGAATGGTTTGATTACCATGTTATATTTCTAAATGTTCAGCCTAAAGGATCTTTGTGTTGTGATGAATAGGCAGTTAAAGATTAGGATGAAAGCAAACTGTTGAAGTATGATACACATATGGTTGCACAGAGGTAGGCCATACAATACTCCTTTCAATTTGGGTGTATGATCTACCAAAAGGATGTATATAAAGGCAATTAGTAAACAAAATCAAAATATAACAAAGATCTACAATTCCTCCAATCTCTAATCTATAATAAACCCTTCAAACTGTGAATGTAAAAGCAAATAAATACCAAACTTTTGGTAAACCTAGATCTATTTTGAGACCATTTAGAAATATACTAGAATCTTTGGTTAAAAACAAGCCTCAACAAATAATATTGTTCTCTATTAAATTGAATGAAAAAAAGAGTGTACATATAGCCAAAAACTATTAGTGTTAGTGGAGTTTGACAAATACATTAACTCCCACCTTGCACTAAACCTAACTAGGCTTAATTATAGTGAAGTATGCCAGTTACCAATGATTTCATGTATAGCTAAAGGTTAATGGAAGCATTCACTGAGGTAAAAAAGGTATTAACTGAAAGCTATCTAGTTAGATACATTAACAATTCCAAATTTTAATTTATTACACTTGAGGCATTATACAATGAGATGAAGGGGTATATTTGTCATACAATTTCATGGATGGTCTACAATTTTACAAAAGTGTCAATATCTAGAATGAAAATTATTTTAAATTTCCTTAGTGGTTTTAACAACCAAGCTATCAACAAATAGATAAATGACACACATCATTTCGTATTTTTTAATATGAAGCTGGAGAGTCACCCAAAGCCTTGGCTTAATGAAATGGATGAATGATAACCGACTCAATATGATGACAATGAGAACTGATATGAGGATAGAGATGTGGAAAATCTTCTCCATAACACCTACCATTACCTAGCTTTTTGGCCTCCCTTTTCATGCCTTAAGTTGAGAGTTTGGTTGAAAGTTTATTCTTCTCTTTTGGATACCTCCAAGACATATCGTACATATTTGCCCTTTTGAATTATATTTTTCACTATGAACTGAACTCAGTATGTCAATATTTTTCCATATATTGATGTTTTTTCCATATTTACCAACACATCAACTTCTATAATGTATTCCATATATTCAACAACAAACCATGCCTTTTGTATCATGTCATTGTACATTATTAATTTCTTCATATATGATGTTCTGATTGAGATTGAATGGCTTTCATGTAGATTCATAGGCTTGTATCGAGACATATAGGACCAACATTATAATATATTCTATTTATTCAATAATAAACCAATCCAAAATTTAAAAAATTGGTTAGCTATAGTTCTATCTAGATTAGGTCTATGTCTATATATGTGTAAGCCTTGTATCATGCCATTGTACATTATTTGTTTTTGCATATATGATGTCTAGATAAAGATTGAATGGGTTTCATGTAGATTAATAGGCTTGTATATAGATAGATAGGATCAATGTTATACTATATTCTTGTTACTCAATAAAAATCCAATCCAAAATTTAAAAAAAAAAGGTTAGCTATAGTTTTATCTAGATTACATCTACGTCTATATACGTGTAAGCCTATTAGATAAACATATTATTTACAAATAAAAATTTATGAAATGAATTTATAAAGACATAAATATAATCTTTCTTGTAACATAAACATCCATTTCATAATAAATCTATATTATTTCAACATAAAACAATGTAGTAATTATGTTGTATGCACAAATTGATCCATTAAAAAAGAATTTCCAAAGGCTCTTTCTCAAAAAAATTGAAGTTAAGAGAACAAATACCTTATGAAGTATGGGAACTACCTTTTATGATACTCTTTCCATTATCTAACCCTATAGTCCTCCTTACTACTAAGCACCTCTATTTTATGCCCCTCTTTTCTTCATTTATATCTTGCTGTGCATGGAGAATTAAAGCACTGACTTGTGACAATTTAAAGCCTAGAAAGGTTTAATCCCACACCTATCCTTATTTATTTAGATTTCTAAGGCTTAATAAACATTTTTTCATTTAATCTAAAAAATAAAATAAAATAAATAAAATCAATGATGATTTTTTCTGAATAACCTTGTGCATTGGATTCTCCTCCTCCATTTAACATTTAAAAGCTAGGATATTCTAAAATATCAAGGAAAAAAATTAATTCTCCCAACTTTAGGATGTTTAACTATCAATTCATATTTTATGATAATTTAAAATTCCAATTTTTTATTATTACTTTATAGTTTGTACCCCAACCTAAATTTTTCATGTGTGATATGCATCAAATGCCTTGGATTTGCCCTAGAACTAATATGTTTGTACTTTACCTTTTATAAATTAAGATAAATGTAAAATCCACCAAGTTACAACAAATACACCATAACAACACTTTCTACACATTAAGAGGACATTATCATTTCCAAATAATCTTTCATGTCCATTTAAATTTTTGTTCGATGCATATTATTCATGTTCACATTCATAGTAGTGACCAACACTATATTATACTTTTGACCACATTTCATTATTCACACACACACACACACACACACACACACACACACACACACACACACACACACACACACACACACACACACACACACACACACACACACACACACACACACACACACACACACACACACACACACACACACACACACACACACACAGAGATAACTACACTTATGAATTATTTTAGCTTTTAAATTTTTATTATTACAGTTTTACAATGTCGAACTACAATTACTATGATACATTCTCCACTAAATGTTAACCATTAATGTTTAATCATAGATGACTAGTTTCTAAGCCATATGGTAACCAATGAGAGAGGTGCATATTTTAGGGCATGTATGGATGGGTGTATAAATATAATTTATTGAATGGTTCTTTACTAGTGGTTTGATCTGGCCCCTTTTTAAGCTCTAGCCAACCCTTCCAGATCTCTATGAGTGGATTAGGGGGCATTGGTTAGCTTTAATAAAAGGTAAGATTGAAATATGCCCCTATTCTAATGAAATTTTTATTGTGATTTTTTACTATGTTAAAAATAGAATGGCTATTTTCAATGAATATGTTTTGGTTTGATGGAATTACATCATATGGTAAAGCCATGGAATCCAGCTTTCAACCCTCAAATAGAAATTTTTAACACAAAACTAATTTGGACCCTGTTTTCAAACCTTCTCTATCAATTTTTGGATAATATTATTCTTAGACCCATAGGGAACGTTGTAGGAGACTTTTGGTATATGGATCCCATTAGTGAAGAAAGTGGCCACTCAAACTTATGCTTGTATCCTTGTTAATGTTGATATTATAAAGGATCTCCTTGTTCATGGGGATTTGAAAGTTAGGGATAGAACCTACGTTCATCCCCTTGACTACGAAGGCTTATCATTTCATTACTGAAAATGATTTCAAATAGGGAATTTGGTGAATGAATGCCCAAGTATGAAGTGCAAAAATGAAAAATCATGGTGGAAGGATGCTGGGTAGGAACATACAATAGTCCAAGATATTGAGAGTGAGGATGAGAGTGCTATCCCAGATTAAAAAAATTATGGGGAAAGAAAAGATGATCAAAAACCAAGGAGGCACCAAAATTTTTGGAAAATGTTGTTGGAGTAAATCAGGGAGAGAGTGACTCTATTGTGGCAAGGAAAATATTGGAGGAAATGTTGTCCAAGGAAGTTGAGGTACAAAGATCAGTTATTAACTCTCTACCTTTGAATTCATTTGATATTTCCATTCCCATTTCTCTAGATTTACAAGATGAAGGTAACTAGACCATCCTTGGCAAGAGAAGGAAAGGTTACTACAACAAGAACATTAAACCATTAAATAAGACCCTTCAATCCCAAAAATAGAATTATTAAGTGGGGTTTCAGATTTGTTTCTATTTTTTTGATGTTCTTGAGCCATGGGAGGCTATTTTTTTGCTATTTTTATACTTCAATTTGGTGTAGGGCACCGATACTTGTTTGGCTTATGAGGTTCTTTTTATGTTGTTATTTTATGGGTTTATGGCTATGTTTGAAGTTTTTCACTGATGTTATTATTTATCTTGTCTTCTAGTAATTTCAACTTTATTTCTTTTCCAAGGTCAAGTCCTTAACTTAGAATTTTTTTTACCAATATTTAAAAAAATAACTATATGACAAAATATCATGATGTTATATGAACAAACCATTTGACAAAATCTCTTAATGTAATATTGGAAAACATGAATTTTAAGATGATGTTTCGAGACTCTTAGAATTAATATATCCAAATCACATTTTCTAAATATAAATATAGATTGAGGTCATCATCTTCAACTTGTCAGTTATTGTTTTCCATCCTCGCATTATATATATATATTTTTTTATTAACATCCTAATATAGTAGCATGGTGATTAATTCTATGGCTCCATACATGAAGGCAATTTTTAATGCTTTACTCTTTTTGATAAAACACTTTACCTTTACCAAAATCTATAAATTCATGTTTATTGAAAATGTACTTACTGTTGCTAAAATCTATAAATAAATTATTAATGGAAATGCACTTTTTTATTAAATGCAGAATTTATATGAATTATGGATTGAGTGAGAGGTCATTGAAACTAAAAAAATGTTTTACAATAGATGTTAGAAATAATTCTATAAAATAATTCATGTTATTTTTAAATTGATTATTTTATTAGTTTAAAAAGAGTAATAACTTGGAATATTCCAAAAGAGAGAATAAAAGAGAGTGGAGGAAGGTGTTTGTTAATTATTGTTGAGTCGTTGTTCTATAGCAAATAACATGATGAAAAATAATATGCAATTTGTTTAATACTTAGTTAATCTTTTTCTAGAACAAAACAACCTTAGAAAGGTTGGAAATAATTTTAGTTTATATTTCATACACGTTTTTTTATTTTTATTATTTACATAAATTTAGAATGTTTTATTGTTTTATTAAAAAACATGTTCACATGCAATTCAATAAATACATTATATTTAATCTATATTATAATAGAGAATGTTTCAAATAATTTTAAGAACTAATTTTATTTTGGCTATTATGTATTTATTCTAGTTATGCATATTGCATATATTTCACTATGAGTCTCTCATTTTTTGGTTTTTTATGGGCAATGGTGTTTTTTTATATATTTAAAAATCTCCAATTGGTATCAGAGCTTGATTTGGGATGATTTTTTTTGTTTTATATTTTTCTAACAGTGTATCATGTTAAACTATAAAAATCTTCCTATTCAGTAATTTAGTGTTAATGATTATGTTTATTGGAGCATCAAAATGATGAATCTTTTGATATGAATATAATTATGGGAGATTGTAAGAGTTAGTTATGATGAACCAATTGATTAGGCCATTGTTTGAGCTAATGATATGTAATCCAAGAAGGAAGATAATAAAGAAAACACACAAGATTTATTTCATATTCAAATAGCTCTAGATAAAAGAGCCTTTTTTCAAGAATTACAGATGCAAAGATAGCCAAGGATGCCTATAAGACTCTACAAGAAACTTACCAAAGCAATAAGCAAGTCAAAGTGGTTGGATTATAAACATTGAAGATATAATTTGAAAATTTGAAAATGCAATAAGCTTAAAGTGTGGGTGGTTTTCATGTAAAAGTAAAGAATGTAGTGAATAGGATAGCTACACGTGGAGAAATGTTGAACAAAAAGGTTATTGTGAAAAAGGTGTTAAAGTCTCTAATACCAAGATGGAATAATGTTGTCATCATTATTGAAGAAAGAAAAAATTTGACTACTCTTGAGTTTGATCACCTAGTTGGATCTCTAGTATCCCATAAAGAAAGACTAACAAACACGTTAAATGAATTTTTTTAGAAGGCTTTTGCCTCAAAATTAAAGATCACAAAGAATGAAGGTACTGACACTAAAACTAATTATAACCATGTACAAGGAAAACACAATATCAAAATAAATCAAGGACAAACTAAAGATGTGAATTAAAATTATTTAAGAGGATATAGAGGAAGAAGAGGTGGTTCAATTACAAGAGGTAGAGGTAGATTTGATTAAATAAATATTCAATGCTATTATTGCCATAGGTATGGTCACTTTGATTGGGAATGTATATTGAATTTAGGAAATGAAAATAGAAATATTAATTATGTTATTGAGGATGGTGATGTTTCATGTAATTTATTCATTTCATATGACAAAGGTGAAAATAGTCTTAATGAGGTTTAGTATCTAGATTCAAGTTGTTCTAATAACATGTCAAGGAATAATGTGTTGTTTTATACAATGGATAAATTTTTTAAAACCAAATCAAACTTGGTGATGATAAATATTTGGAGGTTTCAACAAAAGGAACTATGAAGGTGAATACTATAGAATCTAAAAAAAGTATTAATGATATTTATTATACCCCTAAGTTGAAACAAAATTTGTTGAGTGTTGGATAATTATGTGAAAATAATTATAAGGTGGTTTTTGATGATAGGCAATGCATGATCTATGAAAAGAATAAATGTAATAAGGTTTTTACAATGGTATCTATGTCTAAGAATAGGATGTCCCCATTGAAGTTTGGAGAGCATAGTAATATCCTTCCAAATATACCATATGATGATAAAATTTGGTTATGGCATCTCAGGTATGGACACTTGAATTTTCAAAGCTTAAAGTTATTAACATCACAAGAATTATTTTATTGTTTGCCAAAGGTTGAATATCATAATATTTTTCATGAAGGATGTGTTAATGGAAAAAATACAAGAGATTTTTTTTGGAAAGGTTGTGCATGGAGGGATTATCATCCACTTTAATTGGTTCACTCAGAAATTTGTGGCCCTATGAAAAAAAAAGTTTGTGTAAGTCATCATATTTTATTACCATTATTGATGATTATTCAAGAAAGTGTTATGTTATTTTTTGAAACAAAAAAGTTAATCATTTGATATATTTAAGAGATTTAAAGCCCTTGTAGATAATGAAAGTGGTTAAAAAATAATGTGTTTAAGGATTGACCATGGAGGTGATTTTTGTTCAAATGATTTTATGAATTATTATGATTTGAATGGCATTAGAAAATAACTCATGACTGCCTACACCCATCAACAAAATGTTGTGGCTAAAAGGAAGAACCATGTAGTGGTTTAAATGATAAGGAGTATGTTACAAACAAAAGGACTGAGCAAATCATTTTGGGGTGATGTAGTCACTACAACAATATATGTTCTCAATCGAAGTCCCACTAATGTACTTGAAAATATGACTCCATATGAAGCATGATATGAAAATAATCCTAATATAAAATATTTAAATTTTTTAGGTTATTTAGCTTATATTCATGTAGTTGATCAGAAAAGGAAGAAATTAGATCCAAAGAGTGAGTCTTGCATATTTATTGGTTATAGTGAAGAAAGCAAATCTTATAGGCTTTATAATCCTATAATTAATAGTGTACTTGTGTCAGGAGATGTTATATTTGATGAAGGGGGAGTGTATGGTCATGACAAAGATAAAGAAAATATTATGAAGTCTAAATACATTTTTATTTCTAGTATTTATGATGATATTACTAATGAGCAATCCACTAGTACTTTAGTGCCATGTGCTACAACTCCATTAAGTATCCTCTCATCTAGTGTAAGTATTCCAAGCACAGTTCCATCTTCAAACACAAGTCCATTAAATAGCCCCTCATTTAGTGCATGTATTCCAAGCAAAAATCCAACTTCAAGTCTTAGTTATTCAAGGAAGGTAAAAAGCTTGAGTGAAATTTATCAGGACACAAGAAGCCAAACACATGAAGAATGCCCAAGAGGTGAGACAATAAATTGTGCTTTAATTACACAAGATGTTTTTGAACCATCATGTTTTTAAGATGCATGTAAAAATAATGTTTGGGTGCAAGAAATGAAAGAAAAAATGGATTTCATTCATAAAAATTATACTTGGAAACTTATAGAAATTCCACATAATAAAAAGTGCATTGGTACTAAATGGGTCTACAAGGCTAAGTATAATAGTGATGATAGTGTTGAAAGACATAAGGTATGTCTAGTTAGAAAAGGTTTCACTCAAATATATAGCATAGTGAAGAGACATTTACACCAATTAGAACACAAGAGACCATTAGAATGGTGATTTCACTAGCATCTCAACAGAAATGGAGCATACATCATATGGATGTGAAAAGTGCCTTCTAAAATAGGTTCTTAGAATAAGATGTCTATGTACAATAGCCACAAGGTGTTTTAATATGAGGTAAAGAAGGGCAAGTTTACTTGTTAAAGAAGGCTTTGTATGGCCTCTAACAAGCACCTAGAACATGGTATGCAAAGATTGATGGATATTTTTATTAGAATAGATTCAAAAGAAGTAAATGTGAATCTACTCTTTACAACAAGCAAGATTACAACTATATCCTTATTATAAGTTTGTATGTTGATGATTTGTTATGTATGGTTAGCAATTCTAAGATGAAGGATGAATTAAAAATTGCAATGATGAATGAATTTGAAATTATTGATTTAGGTCTCATGAAATACTTTTTAGGATGGAGTTTCATCAATGCAAAGATGACATCTTCATTTGTCAAACAAACTATGCAAATGATACGTTGAACAAATTCAATATGGTTGATTGTAAACCAGTCTACACTCCAACTGTGTATGGAGTTATGCTATTTAGAGAAGATGGTTTTGAAAGAGTTGATGAGACAACTTACAGAAGTATTGTTGGAAGCTTAATGTTTCTAACACACACAAAACCAGATATTCCTTATTCAATTTCACTTGTATCCAGATATATGTCTGAGCCATATAAAATTCATTTAAAGGTAACCAAGAGAATTTTGAGGCATGTGAAAGGTACTACTAGCTTTTGTATTAATATTATGCTATTAAAACATTTGAACTTTTTATTTTTAATGATTCTGATTGGGGAGGTAGTTTGGATGACCGAAAGTCAACATCAAGAATTGCTTTTCACTTGTTTCAAGTTTGGTTACATAGAATTTAAAGAATCAAATTATAGTTGCTCTTTCATCTATAGAAGGAGAATATATTGCAGTTACATCAGCAGGTACACAAGCATTGTAGTTCTGAATGGTTATATAAGAAATTGGAGAGAAACAACATCAACCTAGAGTGATTTTTTGTGATAATGTTAGTGATATAAAATTAGCCAAGAATCCAATGCAGTATAATAGATGAAATCATTTTGATTTGAAGTAACATTTTATTCGAGATTTGCTAATGAAAAAAGATGTAGAATTTAAGTATATAAACATATAGGAACATGTTACAAATATCTTCACTAAAGCTATAGTAAAAGTTTAATTTTTGAAACTCTAAGATCTAATTATTAGTTCACTTGTCATCAAGGGGGAGAATGTTGGTTAATTGTTGTTGAGTCCTAAATCTACAATAAAAAGCATCATGAAAAATAACAAACAATTTATTTAATATTTAGTTAATTTATTTTTATAAAAATAAAACCTTAAAATCGCTAGAAATAACTTTAATTTATATTTCATGTAAGTTGTTTTATTTTTATTATTTAAATAAATGTAGAATGTTTTATTTATTTATTAAAAAAACATATTCATAGACAATTCAATAAATATATTATATTTAATTTTTATTATAATGAAAAATGATTTAAATAATTTGAAGATACAATTTTATTTTTGGCTATTTTACATTTCTTCTAGTTACACATATTACATATATTTGATTATGCGTCTCTTATTTTCTAGTTTATTTATGAGCAATAGTTTATTTTTATATATTTAAAAATCTTCCGAAGGAAAGAGAGGATACCTATCGACGTAAAAATAATGTACTATAGGGGTAAACATTGGCGAAGGTAAACACGACCGAAACATTGGCTAAGATAGTTGTTGGTTTGGAGAAGGTTATCTCTCTTCATTGATATGCCTACTAATATACGCTATCGTTCAAACGTGGTGTAGGGATTGCTTGCACATGAACAGACTTCTTCAATTCCAATCCAAGTGTGTCGTTCATGTCCATTTCCTCCCCACTCATTCCATCAGGAAGTGTCCACTCAAACGAGTGCAACAGTGAGGCCAAAACCAAGTGAACCATCTTATCAGCCAAATTCAGTCCCATGCATATTCTTCTTCCCGATCCAAATGGTAACAGCTCAAAATCTTGTCCTTTGTACTCCATCTTACTTTTCTCGCCCTCCAGAAATCTCTCCGGCATAAATTTGAAGGGCTCCTTCCACACTGCAGGATCCCTTCCCAGTGCCCACACGTTGACTATGACCTGAGTGTGTTTGGGGATACTAAATCCCTCTATTTCACAAGAGGTGTCGGCTCTGTGAGGGACCAACAGAGGAACAACTGGATGGAATCGAAATACTTCTTTCACCACTGCATGGAGATAAGGCAGACTGTCTATATGAGATTCCTCCACTCTTCTACTGCGACCCACCGCGTCTTCAAGCTCTTGCTGGGCTCGTTTCATCATCTCAGGGTGTCGAATAAGTTCTGCCATAGCCCATTCTACTGTGGTGGCCGTGGTTTCACTACCCGCCATGAACAATTCCTGAGAGCGATCACAAATAACACCCAATTAGTCTTTTATTGTCACTAAATGACAGTCGACTAGGATCGTAGAAACTATAACACTTACAAAAATTACAGATCTGATATCTGTTAGAGTGAGATCGTCGCCTCTAGATTCGAGCAGGACGTCCAGAAAATCCTTCTCCGCCTGATCTCTTTCAAGGCCTATGTCTCTGGTGGTCTTCGCCAACCGATTATTGATGAATGAATCTAAAAATTTATCCACTCGTTTTGAATACATGGTCATGTCACGGCGTACACCATGAAGATCCAGGAACCCAAGAACTAGAAAAAGATCGGCCAAATTGGGTTTCAAGGCAAGATGAAGCCATGCCGTAAGAGCGTTGGTAAACTCCACAGAGTCGGGATTGTGAGGATCGTACACCTTTGTACTGAAGATCATAGTACCTACCAGATTGAGACCCGCGTAGGCCAGAGTACGCGCAAGGTTCACGCTCTTGCCCTTCACGCTGCTGCACTCGTAAATCAATCGAATCGTCTCAAATACTTGGTCTCTTCTCAGATGTTGCAAATCTTGGAGCCTCCTGGGAGACATGAGCTCTGTATTCGAAATAAGTCTGAGTTTCCTCCAGTAAGGGCCATATTGAGCCCACACTATCGACGATTTGTGAAAAGAGAGTGTCTTCACTGCATTTATGACTGTCCGCCCAGCAAAGATTTGGTCGTGGGTTTTGAGGAACTCCTTTGCCATGGCAGGAGAGGAGACCACCACGGTTTTTCTCATGCCAAGAGAGAGTGTCATGAGAGGCCCGTATTGCCGTGAAAGGGCAAAAAGTGACTCATGGGTTTTTTGCCCCAGCTGAAAGATGTTTCCTACAACAGGCCAAGCAGGCGGCTGAGGTGGAAGGGGAAGGGGAAGGGGAAGAATCTTCCTCTTCCTTCTCCATATCAATGACACCAAAACACTGCTAACCAGCACAGAAAACCAATACACATACACTAATTGGGTATTCATCATAATTTAGGACAAGTAGCATCAATGCAATCCGATTTCGCTTGCTTTAATGCTTCGAACGCATTTATAAAAACTAACTTTGCTGCTTCTGATTGAAAAAAATGGCCGGCCAGCCAAACTCTGTACGACATGTAAGCCGCATTGCTCACATCGAATTTTAATTTTCAAGATGCCCTTAAAAAGATCCGCCATATAAAATTAACATTAGAAAAATTAAAAATATATTCTTTTGATCCATCCGTCACCCCAAAATAATATAATGAACTTTCTATTTGAATTACATATTTGAATAAAATAATAATATTACGTGTCGAAGCCTAAAGTAGCTAATGCTTAAATTATTTACCAGATGAAAAATCCAGTCCCTGACAGATCTCTTAGTTTACATTGCCAACCTGTCACCATAAAAACTAGGGGTTCGAGCTCCTTAATTCTTAAATTAAAAAGTTTGAAATGCATAATTATTAAAAACCAACTTTACCGTTTGTCATTTCTTAAGAAACCATTTAATATTAATTTTATGGTTAATGTAATCTCAACAATATATCAGCTGCATGCCTATCTTCCAAACATATATGTTGGATTAGTATGATGTCAAGGATTCCATAATTTATATAGTCTTATATCAATTACATACTTTTTTTACTACTTAGAATATCAAACCTATTTATTTAGAATAGTGAAGTTCAACTCATTATACAAGGTCCTTATCTTTTTTATTTTTTACATAAAATTAAATGTTGCTTTTCATTTATATTTTTTATATTTAGTTTTTTTATCGTATTTTTTTGGGTTTTAAATTAGTGTGGTCTCTTTATTTTCTTTATATTGTATTTTTTTAGTTTCATAAATTAATGTTAATTTTTGAAAGTCATTTTTATATAATTTAAATTAAATAAATATAAAATATTCTATTTTCATAAGATAGAGTCACTTCTTGCCATCGGCATTCCTCATCTCAACATAACTTAAGTATTATGTTAGTTGAAGAACTAATGTCCTAAAAAATTGTTTCAAATGTACAGAGTAACAAAACAATGGTAATATTCAAGTGCTCCTAGTAGTAGGTAATAACTTACCCCTTAGTGTGGTAGTAATTTTTTTAAAAAGATCCTTATCCAAATTAGTTGATCATTTTAATGTCCTAATTTTTTTTTCAAATATAAGAAGTAAGAAAATAATGGTAATATTCTAGTGCTCCTAATAGTAGGTTAGAAACCTACCCCTTAGTGTGGTAGTAATTTTTTTTGAAGATCCTTACCCAAAATAGTTGTTCATTATTAAAAGGTTTGTAGTCCGATTGGGGAGGATGATGGTTTTTTATACCATCCACTTGTAGACACTCCTTCTGGCCCACTTTTGTTTCTACATAAACCTCAAACTAATTTATGGTAAACAACATAAATCAAGCGTAGAAATCACTATAACACCCAAATTCATCTATACACCTAGTGTTCATCCTCTGAATCATGTTAATCCATACCTATTCAGGGTACTACACCATACACAATAATAACCTCTCACAAACTTATCCCCAATCAAATTACAACTAGAAAATCATTAATTTTGACCAAGTGTGAAGGACAACCATGTTAAAATTCTGAAATTACAATTGACCTAATCATAAATACTCAAATGATTAAGTCCAATTAAATGGTTAGTTAAAACACTCATGTCTAATTAGTTAATTTCTAAAACTAGAAATTCACAAAATTCACCCAAAAGATCAAAAATAATATTACATTGTGTTTGTCATAGGTTGAAGGTCGTCAAGCACTCAATATTCAATGCAAATAAATATCAATTTGTGTAATCCATGCCTCATAAGTACAAAATTAATTACCTCATTTATGTGCTCAGACCTCCAAAATTGAACTGATTAATGACCACACATCCTGATCTTAAAATGGATAGTCATGAATCAGTGTCCTCATTTCTTAAAACCTATAAAAAGAAGGATTCTCACATACTTCAAAGAATATTTTTGGTACAATGTTATTATGTAGAAATATCTATAGAAAGATTCGACAATCCATACATGCCATAGTCAAATGCCATGGTAAACAAGGAAAGATGATGCATGCACACTATTGATGAAGACTCTTTACCCACAAACTTGAGCATAACCCCCCATACACAAACTTATAATTTCAATTTAAAGGGAAGGTGAAGAATGTTGTTTCAATCTTTGTACTGTTGTTGTTTGCTTATAATTTGCTCCCACAAGTATCTAGGCTTAGAATTCTAGTCTTTAATGTATTTTTCATTATTTTCACTCTACTAATGCACATACTAACATTATTCTTAGATTTATTAATTGCATGATGGCATGCCTAGTAGAACTATGCACCCCATATTCATTTTATAAGTATTTTAAGACTCTTAAAATTTGAAAAAGAATCATTTTTGGCCTTTTAAAAAAGCTTTTGCAACTAATTTTATTGTGTTTTTTATGATTGTAAAATGATGAATTTGATATTATGTAATAGTGAATTACTTGTTTCTATGTTTCTAAGGAAAAAGATGGCTTTGTCCCATGAAAATATTGACTTTGACCTTGTGTATCAACAACTTTATCAGGTTTAAATCTTTTATGAATTTGGTGACTTTACTACATTTTTTGACAAAACCATGACTTTAACACTAATAGTCAGTGACTTTGACACTGTTAAAATGATGACTTTGCTAGTTTGTGTGTCTTTTTAGGTTTTAATAAAATGGCAACAATGTAGACTACTAAATGGGGATTCGCTTTGAGACACAAACTTGAGAGCTCAAAAAGTCCAAACTTTTGCTTCATTTTTGTAACTTAATCAAATATAATAAATCCACTAATTGTTTGATGCAGGGTACAAGGTAAAATAAGAAGTTTGATGTGCTAACAAAGTTATTTTACACTTTTTATTGAGTTTCAAAGCATCTTCACATTTATATTTAGGCATTAAAACATTTTCACTTCAGGTTTACATATGCTTCCATTTTGGTGACTAAAAATTGCCATAAAAACCTTTCATTTTTATTACAAGTTTTCAAAAAATTTAAACATTTCACTTAGTGTTTTAAATCAATGAAATAACTTTCAAAGTTTTCATTTCCAATTTTTATGCAATGTTTTTTAAAAACATTTCTATTTTTATCCTTAAAACTCTTTTACTTTAGCATCTATTTCATATTTTCCTCTCATTTGAGTGTTGTTTAGCAAATTCATGAATATGATATCCTCTACTTAGGATGACTTATAAATATGATGAAGCTACTTATTTATTTTAGTCTAGAATTAATTTCATGTATACTTTGTCCTCATTTTCTTGGATGTGGGTAACTTAGATTTGACTTTATCCATTTCTATTTTCTTTTTCCTTAGCAAGTGGGAGTTTATCCCCTCCTCATAAGTTATCCATGGGTGCATGGACATAGGGTTTCATCTCCCAAAATCATACCAACCCCACTCTCTAGTGGGTGTACAAATTGGGCATGTTACTTGATTGGATAATGGTTTATTAGTTTACATGACACGCCAAATAGATCCCTAGAACTTGTACTTACTATACATCCCATGTCACTGAGTAATTGATATATAAAGTGGTTGTAAAATAGACAACACTCTTTTATAAAAAGCTAGTTCTACTTGTTTCCATTTGGAGAATATTATAAACTAGCCTTTGGGGACCATCTTGAAATACAAAAATGAATTTTAGACTAAGGGACCCCAGTTTCCATATATTATCTTACCAATGGTGAGTTGCTTTGGCATTCTTAGTCCCATGCAATGTACAAGTTCTTGAGAGAAAAATGGATCTAGAAAGTCCAGCTTTGTGTACTTTTATTTCCTAGATTAACACTTAATTCCTCTTAATAATCTATATATCAATAGATTTTGGTGGATATGATGCAACCTTAGGACAATATTTAAAATATGAATTTTATTTTCATGTTGAGACCAAACTATTTCACACAATCAAAAAATTACAATGTCAAAACACATGATACATACACACTTTAACCAAGAAGTGTTATGCTGACAATAGTTTAAAACCATTTACCTTATTCTAAAAGATTAAAAACTAATTCATGCTTCAGTTTTTGAAAGGCTTGGCTATATTTCTTATTTTGTTCTAAAATATTTCTCATTTGGAGTCCATTCATAACTTAGTTTAAATTACTAAAGTGTGGAGTCCAATTCAAACCTAGCATTTTTGCATTTTTATCCTAAATCCACAAGACTTTGTGAGGTTCCATGTGTCTCTCAAAACCATGTTTGAAATGCACTTCTAGGTTAAGATCTAAGCATAATTAGATTATGCTTGAGTCTTGCGTATAACTTCTGATTGAGTTATATAATTTTTATATTTAGATTATAGTATTACTTGGATTGGATTTCAATTTGGTTTAAGATCTTACCCCAGAAAATTCAAGTTTGTGTTTTAAAAATACAAGTTTCTTTTTAGACGTAGATGAAATTTAACCTTATTTCCAAATTTTACTTATACCAAGTGTACCTTTTATTTCAAACCAAAATCTTCAAACCTAAAATTAGTTCTGATTTCATACCTAGACCAAGTTAATTTCCAAGATAAAAGTTATGTTCATAGACCAAATCCAAGCTTTTGTTTCAATATTAAACTTTGTTTAGACCTAGATTTATGTGTAAACCTTTATCAAGATTTGTTGAACATTACCATTGATTAAGGAGGAGATTGTTGAGCATTATCATTAAGTGTTGATTTTTTTAAATTCAATGTTATCATTAATTTCAAAGGTTCTTATAAATATTCATGGTTCTTTCATTTATGCCAATCTAATTTCATTGATGTTGAAGGTTCTTGTCAATATGATTGGTCAAGTAAGGCTTAAGGTATGTGTATGATGAGTTCTTATGCCAACATAGTGATTGGTGTTTTTATATGAAATTAGTAATAAGAGAGTACAATTTGAAGAATATTTTGAGGTTAGCTAGAGTGATATCATTGATAATCAGCATGAGTGAGTATAGGTCAGTATGACAAGTGTCTAACATCTTGTAATGCTTTGTCTAAACCTTGTGAGAAGGTATGTGCAATGATCTTTGAAGATGTTGTTATGCCCCAAATATTTATGTAAGTAGTTTTGAAGATACTTTGAATGAGCTATGAAGATGTGCATGCTCAAAAGAATGTTTGCTAGTGTTTGAGAATGAGAGTGGTTGTTTGAGTTTGTATATGAGGTGTTGAGGACCTTGAAAATCATTAGAAGGCAAGCTCCAAAGATATGTATATGCATCTCTAAAGATGCTACTAATATCCTTAGTTGAGCTCCAAATATCTATAAAAAGCTTTGAATAAGATTGAGTGTATGAGATTTCTTGAGCATACACAAGAGGCATCAAATATAGGAGTGTTTAAATTTGAAGCCTACAGGGTGGCTAGAAGGTCATATTCAAGGTGTAATTTGATGTATAGGTCAAGGCCTAGAAAGCAAAAGGAGAGATGGCAGATAGATGAGGTATCAAGATCGGTTTACAAGACATGGGTGAGAAGCTGAACATTGACATAGGTGATTCAATTTATTTTAAGTATGTTCATGAAGTTTCACATCAAGGTTTTCAAGAAAAGACTTGAAAAGTGATTCAAGGTTTCTCGAGTACACATAATGAAGAGTTGTCTAGATGAGAAGGTTTTTTCAAGTTATCTTTGGCACATGCAACATCTACATGAGATTATAAAATATTTATGGTAGATGAGGAATATTTATAGTTCAAATTACCAATCATTAGTTTCTATAAAAAGGAGCTAAGTTCTATGAATGATCATCAAGAATGAAAGTTGGTCTAAACCCTCATAGAACCTTAACAGTGACCTGATGTTAAATATATTATTTTAAGGAATTCATAATGGTTTTGTATATCTATAAAGTTAATTAGAATTTGTAATAAACTCCCTCAAGAACTATCAAGTGTGATTGGTTTATGAGGTGAGTGAGCAGACCCTACAAGAAAGTGCTTGTCTTTCAGAGAATAGTTATAGCAAACAAAGTTTACCAAGTCAAAGTTGATAAATAGATGAAGATAAAAGTGTGAGAATTATATTTTTTATCCATGAAAGTTTATGGTTAGGCTCAATATCTCATGTTTGAAAATTTTATGATCTAATTTGGTCAATCGCTAATAAACCTAATGATACAGATAATAATAAAATTAGGCAGAAGTGAAACGATGATTCCTAATGTATTTTCATGTAAGATTAATGAATTAAATTACATGATTATGTTTTTTTTGACTTTATTGGTCTATCCATGATTTTAATAAGATTACAAGTTAGTGTAATAGGTTGGATCATTAAAGCCAAAATGGCTTATCTGATTGAGTAGAGTCTATGAGAGAGAAGATCAACAAATTGGTCTCTAAGACCAATAGTTTCCATTAGAGATCATGATTTGATAAAATAAGGTTTTTATAAAGATGGTATAATATCTCTTTCATGGATTAAAATCCCTTGAATGAAATCTATCATATTTTATAATTTCATGTTTCATTGACTATGTTTTGAAGTCAATTGGTAATTATGAGTGAGCATTCTTCAGAGAAGAGTTTGAGCCTTTATACCCTAAATTGAATCATATAATGAAGTTTAAGATGACCTTGAGGTCATGAGGTTTCTTAATATATGATTTTTTAACATGGTTTTTTGACAAAGATGAGTTTATGCCTCAGTTATTCAAGATAAAGTTTTTGTATATGCACATGGCTTTTATAAACAGTGATTTGAGAAAGGGTTCAAATGGTAGTTAGATGTAAAAGGTGTGTGAAACTAAAGTAAATTTGTAAAGTTTATACAAAAGTGATTTATTAGGTGTTCCTACCATGTGAATTTTTTTTATATGCTTCAAGAAAGATCAAAGGCTAATGTGTTGTTAAGAAGACTTGTTAGGTCTCCATTAAGCCTAAAAATAAAGTAAGGTCTGATTGAGCTATGGCCAACCTAATGTATTGGTTGATTCATGATTAAAGTATGTTATTTTAATATGTTAAGACCTATTACATGGTCATCCTATGAAGATAAGTGTATAGATGACTAAGAAGGATATGATCAAGTGATTTGTATAAAAGCAAGGCAGTTTAGGTCTATTTGGAGTGCTTAAATGATGCTAAGAGAGATGAAAGAATTAGAGAATGATATACATAATTTGTGATTATAAGGATGCCATGTAGACAATTAGGTAAGTGTGACATGTAGGGTGACTCTCTTATGCTCAGGTGTCTATAAAAATGGATTTTAAGCCTTTAATGACTACTAAAGCAAACCCCTCCATTCAGCTAGGAGAGAAGGATCTATAAGTGGTTCTATAGAGGATGTAATTAATCTCTTATACCAGTATGATCTATCATTTTTATAGGCTCTATCCAACCCTTCAAGATTTACAAGGATGTATTATAAAGCATTGGTAAGATTTAATAGAAGGTAAGATTGTAATTTGTCCATCTGACAATGCCATTTTTATTGTGATTTTTCACTCTATTGAAGATAAAGAGAATATTTTCAATAGATATTTGTGTTTTTGGGGGAATAACATGCTCATGTAAAATCCATGGAATCATAATTTCAACCTACACACAAATGTTTAATAGAAAACTTGTTTAGATCCAGTTATCTAACCTTCCCTATCAGTTTTGGGACAATACTATTTTTCGATCCATAGGAAATATTGTAGGTGAATTTAAATGTGTACAAAATTATTAAAAAAAGAATATGGTCTAATTTTTACAAATATATTACACAGTATCTCCCAACTTACGTGGATTTGAAAGTTAGGGATATAGCCTATGTTTAACCCCTTAACTATGAAGGTTACCATTTTGATGCCAAATATGCTTTCAAATAGGGTATTTGGTGAATTATTTCATGAGCACCAAATGAAAAAATGTAAAATCATGGGGGAAGGATGCTAGGTGAAAGTATAGTATAGTCTAAGCTATTGAAAGGAAGGATGAAAGTGTAGTCTCGGAGTCAACAAATTTCATGAAAAGGAAAGATGATCAAGATAATAAGGAGAAAAAAAAATATTATTGGAAATTTTTTTCAAACAAAATCATGTGGAGAGTGATTTTATTAAGGCAAGGAAAATTTTTGAAGAATTATTGTCAAGGGTAGTGGAGGCACAAAACTTAGTAATTAACTATCAACATTTTGATTCATTTGAGATTTCCATTCACATTTTTCAAGATATCAAAGTAGGAGATAACTACACCATGGTTAGAAAGAGGAAGAAAAATCACTAAAAAAATAATATTTAACCATTAAATAAGACCCCTTGATTCAAAAATGAGAATTTCTAAGTGGGATTTTAGATTTGTTCTAATTGTTGATGTTCTTGAGTCATAGGTGGTTATTTTAATATTGTTTTTTCTCTTGACTTTAATAAAGGGAAGAGGAAATTTTTAGGACTTTGAGGCTTTTATTGTATTATTATTTACTTGTATTTATGCTATGTTTGAAATTTTTAGCTAATGTTATTTTTTTATCTTAGCTTCTAGTCCTTTTTAGCATTGTTTATTTTTTAGGGTGAGGTCCCTTGCTCTAAAAAAACATCTGTTTACCCATAATATTAAAATAAATAAATAACATGTATATTTTAGATAAATCTATGTAAAACACATAATGTATCATTTTAGGTACCTATATCGAAGTTATGACACTAGTGGAATAGATGCCTCAAAAATGATCTCTCTTGGTATATTTTACATAGATTTATGTTAGATATGTTTATGCCAAGAGTATTCTATAATGGCATCTGGAGAGTGTTGGTGGGTTTTAATATAGTTAGTGTTTTATCTTTTAACTTCAACCTTAGATTTTAACTCTATTTAACTATCACTTAGACAAAGTCTATTTTAAAAAGAATTGTTGACATTTTTATACCATATCATCTTTTATTAGAAATAGAATTATATGAATGGATACTATTACAAGATAAAACCCAATTGACATTATTATACCATATCAAATTTTATTAAAAATATAAAATTATGAGTAAATGTTATTATAAGCTGATAACTTAAAATTCATATTTTTTAACTTTATCCCAACTCTGCTGTGACATTAAAAAAATATTATTTGACATGTTAAAATTGTAAACATATAAGGTTATACCATTAAAATCATTCATAATACAAAATTACATTCTCATTAAATTATTGTTATAATGGATTAACATGTGTGCATTAATTTTTTTTCTAGGTGTTCATATGGATAGATTTTGAGAGTATAAACAATATTTTATAGAGATTTAAATTATGCTATACCATCCCCAAGTGAGAATATTTTTTGAAAATTTAATTATCTATATTTTAAATAAAATTAAATTAATGCTTACATTTCTAAATTAGATCTGATCCTCACATGAGTAATGGATTTATGTACACTAGTTTGTATTAAATTAAAATCAAAACATTTTGTGGATGTAATACAAAATTTTGAGTACACTAAACTATTAAAGTATATATATTTTCTCTTTAGTGTTTCCATATTTTAATATGATTTTTATGGGTAATGTTGAATAAAAAAAATTGACCCATTCAAACTAGACATATCCTATAATTAAATTCTAAAATTCCAATGTTTGTTAAGTGAAGTTTATTATGAAAGAATTTGGAATGAACACAATTTTATAAATTAAATCTCATTACTCATGGTTATTTATATAAATGACACACAAAGGACTTATACTTAGTTATAACTATATGTCCCAAATAAAATGTGTGTAAGGAACAAATAGTTTTTATTTAATAGGGTTAAACATGTGTTTTGAAAGGCCCCAGAGACTTGTATAAATGAGATAAAGATAAAGATTTTAAGGTATATTGAGACACCTCTATCAGTAACTAATATGGAAGGTAACAATAAGTAGGAAATAAACCATCAACATGCCAAGCGAAAGACTCCTTCCACCAATAAACAATAAAAACACTTGGCTTAAAAGAAATAGACTAAATATAGATAGTCTTCAACAAACCTTCCACCAAACTAAATTAAAATAACAAAAAGCCCAATAAAATTGTAACCAAGGTTCAACACTTTACTTGCACTGAAATATACCTTATGGGAGATATTCTTTGAGTCATGTTGATTATTAAAACTTTCATTTTTATTCCTCTAGACCATAGTCTAGCATTTCTTGTCCGAGTTAGGAGAGATGGGGAAGGTAAATTTAAATGAACTAGAATCCTTAAAATTTCCAATAATAGGAACATTAGGACTTGTATTTGGAGAGGTTGGACCTACCTTAAAATCTTCCTCTATAAGAGGTAGACTCTTGGAAGCTAAAAGGTCTTGACCAAAGGAAAGTGTTTTGAGCTCATTCGAAGATGATTTAGAATCTTCAATCTTGGTGTTAAGACCAAGCATAAAAATATGGTTAGAAAGGAAATCTCTCTACCATGAGGTTTACTTATTTCTTTTAAACTTGATGAAATCTTTGTTTAAATGGCTAGTGTCAAAGTAATTATGATAATGAAATAATAATCCTTCATTTTATAGACGTTGAGATCATGATAAGTCTCCTACCTTTAGGTTAATTATTTTAGGAAGGTCCTTAGAGGTGTCAATGTTAACAATATTTCTAGGGAAAGTAGTGTGAGAAAATAAATGTTGATCTATTTGATGAAACACACCAATGGAATTACCAATCACTTTGAAACTAAGTTTAGACTAAAACATGAAAGGGAGGTGGGTTAGGTGAATCCAAATGGGTCTTTCATTGAATGTTTCAATGATTGGGTTGAAAAAGGAGATACTGGTTTCAAAATTAGGGGTGGTTATCCATGCTCCAAAACTAGTTTTGGATCTTTTCTTTATCCTAGATGTGATCAAAGACAACAATAAATAAAATTTTGATTTTGGGCAGATTTCAATATTACATTACAGGAAAGGTAGATAAACGTAATTAAAAATTAGTAGTTTAAATATTAAGTTAATTAATCCTATTATTTATTATTTTAACTTAATAATTAACTAACATGCATATATTAGATAAATATTTGTAAAATACATCGAGAGATGTCATTCATGATGTGCCCATTTCATTTATTTCATAAATATGAAATCCTATAAGCTACTCAAGAATGATATAACTTAGCATATATACATAAATTTATCTAAGATATGTATGTTAGTGCGTCACCCCATAGATTATGTGGTGTGGGGATAAATAATTTAGAACTGCAAAAAAGGCCTTAGGAGAAAATCTTATATGGAAAATGTATACCAATCCACAAACAAAGCAGTCCAAGTTGTTTTTTATTTAATATATAGGTTCACTTGTGTCTGAGTTCTACTTTTAACTTAGGATCTATTATGGGATCCCAACTATGGAATTTTATGTTACACTTCCAAGATGTCATCACAAGCTTTGTGTCATGAGGAGTTTGAAATGGCTCAAAATAAGAAAATTATCCCATTCATCAAATGGATAGACACCTTTGAATTCATTTTTTTATTTCAAAATTGTTAGAACCTTTGATAAAAGTACATTTAGAATGATAGTGGAAATTTTATCAGAGATTAACATTGAGAGAAGTTGTGTGATGGTTTATTGGAAAAGATTTATTAATTCACCCTTACCATAGAAGTAGGTTGAGATATTGGAGGAACTATTAAAAGACCAAGTGATGCACTTTTGTCTTGAACATGATGAGATTCAACTCATTGATTTGAAATCTAGTAGACACATGGTAAGGATGAGTTACAATGTAATATCCCATCTTAGCATATCATGCGAGGGTTGTTGGAGTCTATAAATTATATAAAATATTTCCTTCCAAAGGATGGTGGTTTTATTTGGATAGTGTGTACCTATAAATTCCTAACAAACCATAAGAGATATTGAATATTCTTGACATGCCCTTACATTTGTATTTTGTGTTGCAAGTAGAAGGAGATAGTTGAACATCTTCTCTTCTATTGTTCACTTTCAATGCATTGGAGTAATTTTATATGCATGAAACTTGTATTGAACTACGTGCCTCCAGATTATCTTCACTTGGACTTACATATAATTTGTGTCCTACATTATTTTGGTCCATTTGATTCCATTTGGGGTTGTATTTGTTATGTTATTTTATGGATAATCTAGTTATACTGAAACAATCATTTATTTTAAGATGAGACTAGTTTGGTATCATCTGTCATTGGTAGAATTGAATCATCTATATCCAAATTGGTTATGAAAAAATTAGTAAGCTCTTCTTATCATGTTTTTTATTTGGATATTGAACTTAGGAAAAATAGGGCTATTATGACTCCTCACATGTGTATTGGTCCTTCGGTTCCTACTTCTCATAAAGTTGAAGTACACATGAAGGAATCCCTCTCTCTACCCCCATGTTTAAGTTTATTCAAACTAATTTTTTTGAAGCATATGGTGGAAATTATAAAGTCTCATGGGTGATATGTGTGATCCAGGACTATGATAGCTCCCTAATATAGGTTGATTCATTCCACTTTATGAATGGAATAAAAAATAAAGCTGATTTTTTTTATAAATAAATTTATTAATGGTAGTAAACACTATAGACTTTTGGATTCTTTTTTGTCAACACAAACCAACATGATCGACACAGAAAATCTATAATAGATAATCAACAAAATAATTATTTTTTATTTTAAACTCTAATTTATAAATATAAATGCAAGCATATCATAAAGTAATTCATTATATTCAAAACTATGGTTTTTGAAAGTGTTCTCTGTGATATGGTATTAGAACCATAGAGTGAATGGGTTGTGGTTAAACTGAGAGTGGATCATTTTAAGTTTTTATGGAGATGATAAATTGATTTAGAGGCTACAAGTTCTAAAGGAGTAAAATGTTTTCAACAAGAAAATAAAAGAGGTTTACCATTAAAAGAAAACTTTTGAAAATTTTACAATTGTTTGTGTTTTTTTTTTACCAAAGCCATGTTGAATAAAGGAACCCATGAGTAAAATAAATTGAGTTTAGAGAGTGTAAAAAAACACAAGTGTAAGACTAAATATTTTATATGTTTAAAAGTTCATTTTCTTTCTGTTAATAACAAGTATTAATATGCACAACTTTTATAAGATTTAAATTTAAATAAAAAGTGATTTAATGTAATTTTAAATGTGTTAAGGAAAATAGTGACACAAATTTTTACTTTTAATGCATTAAATAAGATAAATAATGGGTGGAATTTTAAGGATGCAAAAAAATTAATGGTTTATTTATGCATTCATTTCCATTTTCATAGGTTTTGTGTGGAGTATTTAAAGAACAAGATGATTTTAAGATTCACTTTATTGTGGAGTAAGACAAAAATCATTTAAAATTTTAAATATTTTAAAACTATTATGAGACAATTAAGATTGTGGGTTGTAGACATTTAATTTAAGCATATTATTTTTTCCATGGGGATTTTAAATTAGCAAGTGAATCTCTTTTGTTTTTAAATTTTGTTAAACCATGACTCATAGTTTAAATATTTTAATGCATGATTGAAAATTATAAGGAAAAAATATTCTCTTAGGAAGTTTAAGATAAAAATGTATTGTATTTAAAATATTAATGGGAGTATGTAGAAGAAGAGAAAGAAATACATCTTGAAAATATAGAGTTAACTTCATATCAAGATATTTTTTAAGGGCTCTTAGGAAAAATCCTTTTGTAAAATTATGGTGAATCAGTTTTGAAATAGTGGTGAATTGATTTTATAATAAAATAATTACAAAGGTGAATCAAGGATGGATGAATGGTGAATATCTCTAAGTAAAACCAATTAGTGGTCACTAGACATTAGCCTATATAATGGGTAGACCTGCATCCACATATGTGTGAAAATAATCATTTACATATGTAGACTACCATATACAATGTACGCAGTGGCTGGTTGCATGGTTTTGTGATGTGTGGTTGTGTACTAGTGACAAGTAGACATCTAAGTGAGGGGAAAGTAGATGTCCAGGCATGAAGTCTTCCATATGTATATCTATATGATCGATTACATATATAGTCAATCAAGATTTTATGTAATATATTGATAGTATATGTAGATAACCAACTACATACATAGATAATCATCTGCACATGTAGGTGGAGGTCTGCATATATAGGTGGTAGTCTACATATATAGGTAGTCATCTATATATGTGGGTGGTCATCTATATATAGATATGGTCACTTTTAGATACAAGTGGTCATGTGTGGATAAGTCTATAAGATAATAATAATGTGAAAGTTAAAATAAATAAAAATAAATCATTTGACATTTAGTAGCTATGTTTGGTTTCTATCTAAAATAAGGTAATAGGTTAATTTGTTTTATTAATTTCCTTACCTTCTTAACATTATTTATGGAAGCCATCAAAGTAGGAAATATAAATAATTTACAACAAATGGAAACATTTTATAGTAAATACAGGTGCATGTCAGTAAATCCAAATGCTTGATGACAAACACATATGGTTTAGTGTTTCCACTTATTGAATAGGATATGGGTAGAAAACATCTACCTTATCCACCAGCGAAGAGAAAAATGGAGTTTAATAGATTACTAAGTATTTATAGTGGTGAATTTTCCCATATGAACTTTTAAGGTGCTTGTAAAATATATGTATATGAATAAATTTATTTTAAAAAGTAAGCAAACTAACCCTAAAAATTAATTTATATCCAAAAATTTAGGGAATGTTTGGATGAATACCTTTTTTTATTAATGAAGGTATTGTTTTCACATGTGTGATAGTTTTAGGGTGCCTATTTGAATTTGTAACTTCTTCAACATATGAATGGTAATCCAGTCTTATTTTTATTTTTTTTATTGGGTCTTGTCCTTTAATTTTTATGCTTTTTATTTTAGTTGTTTAGTTTTTTTGCATCATAAAATATGGAAAAGATAATAATATGCATCATATATTATGAATTTAAAACACCTTTAAAATAGACTTACAACTAAACATGATTGTAAAATGATAAGATACATACAATTAATAATTACATTTTTACACTAATAAGGATTGAATCTCCATGATAAAGTATACATCCTTCCATATCATTAGTTCTAAAGTATATAAACCAAATATTAATTCAGATTTTCTACTAGGTATGGTGACTTGAGGAGTTGAGGGTGACTTGCCCTATCAAGGACTCTAGAGCTAGTACTATTGTATGAGCATGATAGATTACATGTATAGGATCCTTAAATGGCCAATATTTATTATTGAATGTAATTGGGTGAGGTGCAATTGATGAATCACCTCAAACAAGGTTGAAGAGTCCATAGGGATCTACCATAATCTAATGCTTATTCATCTTGGTGGTGTAAATGTCATTACATTATCTATAATGGATCTACCACACAACAAAAAATTTGTTCACTACAAATTTTACCTCTAATACATTGTATCTACTCTGCCACTTCAAGACCTATGAAAATATATATTGAAATTAGTTATATGTGATAGCGCATATGTATTTCCTTGTTCAATGCCAAAAATAGGTTGTTAAATGGAAACCATTGAGGTGTTTTTGTTATAGCACCTTGAACACAATGCATGCTTATCATGGAAACAAATATATTAAATATATTATAAATGTCCCACATTTCGATCCCACTAATACTTTAAATGGTATTTTACTTATTACCTATCAACCTAAATTTTAATTTGGCACTATATTGACACCTTGTATTCTAATCAGTATGTTTTCACAGTATTAACATGTCACACTAAAAATTTATAATTAAATAATAGAAAATATAAGATAATTATTGGTGTAAATTTTAAGTGTTGATGCGATACCATGTAGGTTCTATGTGGGTGCCATTTTAAGTTTCAATAATTACTATCCCTCTCTATTATTAAAGTTTCACCTTGAATTTGATACAAATTTACAAATAGTTGTGTTTTGTATTTTAGTAAAATAATTATGAAACATTTAAGGAGATTGAATTCTTTATGTTTTATTCAAAAGAGGTAATGAACGTATATACAATATAAAAATATTTACATAATAGTAACTACCTAACAGATACTCTACCTAATTGTCTAAAAAATAACCAAATAATGTAGTAAAC